>JAPJBO010001331.1:0-50514 GCA_030068145.1 Diplonema papillatum | reverse complement strand
CCTTGTTCAATGAGGAAGAGTGGAGGGACGTGAGTAGAAGCCTCCGAGGCCTCCCGGACGATACGACCCTTCTGACACTGGAGAGGCTTCCGATGTGGGCACTTCCGGTGCGTGTGCCCAGTCCTGAGCTGTACCGCAGAGTACAGGACTTGGTGAGAACGCGTGATCAGAGCTCTCCTGCGCTGGTCAGTCCCGTAACACCGGTTGAGAAGAGGTCAACGTCTCAGCGGCGGGCGCTAAAGCGTGCCCTCGAGGACGTCCCCCTGATGCAGCCCGCCCTCGCATGAGGAGCCTGTACACGACTGCAGGCACAAGGAGGGTCAACAACTCGAACACGGCCACGTACAGGGAGTGGCGTGCGAGCGAGGGCGTGCATCCATACCCGACGACGGTCCGGAGGCTTGAGAACTTCGGCGGATACCTGTAGGCATGAAAGATGAGGCGTACAAGGCGCCCCACAACATCATCAACGCCATCTTAGCCGAGGACACGGCGGATGGTTGGGTTCTCGAGAATCCTGCTGACGACATCCGCAGGATGATCAGAGCGTTGAAGAGAGCGGCGCCTGACCCTGAGAGCGACGAGCCCCGAGGCGCCGCACAGTCCCGTCAGATCTTCGGCTTCGTGCGGACCGTTGGCGGGTACGGCGCGGATGTGCAGCTGCTGGGTGAGCACTTCACTCTCCATGCAGTCGATCCTGACGGAGGATGTCCGCGTCGGCGAGGGCGGCGTGAGGGTTGGATCGACTATGTTCAAGGCAACAGGGACGTGCAGTAGATACCTCACCTTTGAAAGCATCAATCTGTTGCCCCCTTTGCTCCTGCCGAATGGACCCGACAGCGTGCCAGAGTCTATTCTGTACTGCCCTGTCGAGGTCTTTTCCCTTCTGAAACTCATGGCCAAGGGGAAACGCCTCTTGTGCCGGTTTCCCGTCCATGCCTCGTTTAGGGATGCCCTCCGCGGGACTGCGGGGAAGCGGGGCATCCTGCAGCCGTTCAACGACGCCGACTGCTCGGGACGGACGAGGGCGCGTTTTCTAACCCACAGTGCCCGGATAGATGGTTGTTGCATCCCTTCTGAAAGCGGGTATGGACCCCATGCAGGTTCAAAAGATGGGTGATTGGGCATCAGGAGACATGGTGACCCACTACGACGAGAAAGTCCTAAGGGACCCAGGGTGTGTTGAGGCGTAAAAAGCTTACACCGAGCCACTCGAAGTTCTCGTACAGAAAGTGAAGAACAAGAAGGCAACCCGTGTCCCCGACGTCGACTGCGAGACATGCCACCGAAGAACGGAGGGCTCCACAAAAGAGCTCTACGTTTTCCCAAGTGTGATGGATGTGGCTCTTAAGCAAGATCCCATATATTTACTACGTTTTACAAGGTTGCCGACCAAATTTACTAATTCTTACAAACGTCGCAATCATAGCAAGATGAATGAAAAAAGACCCCGCCTCGTTTACCCATGCCGTTCATTTGAAGGAATCCATCCGTGAGACTTACGCCGTCGAAGTGCCCGTGCCTTGCAACCCTTGAGCCCCCCCGCAAACCCGGGTTTGCAAGTATAATATTATACTTCCTCCCGTTACGATACCGCTCCTGGGGGGCAGGGAAAGAAAGCGAAGGATGAAAAGCAATGGTGAGGTCCGTCCCGTTCGATGTGGTTGTTGCAAACGAATATGCTCCGAGGTAATCAACAAACCACGAAAGGGCTCCAAGCGCGGCACGTCAAGTGACCCACCGCCAGCAGCAAAGAAACGAAAGTGCGCCAGATGTGGTGATTCGGGTCACAACGTGTTTTGACATGCAAGAAGCAGGATGATACATAGCAGATCGGTGAATGTTGTTTCCCTTGTTCCCTTATCAAACAAAGATGGAACATAAAAGCACCGAATTCCAATGTGGAGAGCGGCTCACAACGTGTACTTTCCGGACAAGAAGATGCCACATGTCAACATATGACACGGAAGATTTGTGTTTGCCCATTCTCTGTCGCCAGCGTCTCGACCCTGAGACGTGAATCTGAAAGTAACACCTCCCGCTTCAGGCTGCCCGTGATGCAGTCTGCATCTGATTGCTACCACCCACACATTGTGTTCGTGTCGTTGTACATTTTAGCCGCTCACCCAATGACACAGATGGTCAGACGGCTCTGCATTTTGCCAGCTACTTCGGTCACTCAGAAGTTGTCAAGGAATTGATCGCAGCTGGTGCCAAGGTCGACGTGCAGGACGAAAGTATGTTTTACGATGCGATGAATGTTTTTTTGTTCATGTGGAGGCAGATGACATCACAGAAGAGGCATAGGTATTGCAGAAGGGGCTACTGGACGTCCGGCTCAGCAAACTCGAAGGCTTGAATGTAGCCGGTGCTTCTCACTGGCCCCGACGCACGCCAGCGTCCTCCTCCAAACCCTTGCTACCTCTATTTATGACTCTCTTTCTCTTTTCTTCCCGCCCTCCCTGCCCCAGAAAAGATGATTGGGTGGGTCGCGTTTCTGCGGACCTTGTTCAATGAGGAAGAGTGGAGGGACGTGAGTAGAAGCCTCCGAGGCCTCCCGGACGATACGACCCTTCTGACACTGGAGAGGCTTCCGATGTGGGCACTTCCGGTGCGTGTGCCCAGTCCTGAGCTGTACCGCAGAGTACAGGACTTGGTGAGAACGCGTGATCAGAGCTCTCCTGCGCTGGTCAGTCCCGTAACACCGGTTGAGAAGAGGTCAACGTCTCAGCGGCGGGCGCTAAAGCGTGCCCTCGAGGACGTCCCCCTGATGCAGCCCGCCCTCGCATGAGGAGCCTGTACACGACTGCAGGCACAAGGAGGGTCAACAACTCGAACACGGCCACGTACAGGGAGTGGCGTGCGAGCGAGGGCGTGCATCCATACCCGACGACGGTCCGGAGGCTTGAGAACTTCGGCGGATACCTGTAGGCATGAAAGATGAGGCGTACAAGGCGCCCCACAACATCATCAACGCCATCTTAGCCGAGGACACGGCGGATGGTTGGGTTCTCGAGAATCCTGCTGACGACATCCGCAGGATGATCAGAGCGTTGAAGAGAGCGGCGCCTGACCCTGAGAGCGACGAGCCCCGAGGCGCCGCACAGTCCCGTCAGATCTTCGGCTTCGTGCGGACCGTTGGCGGGTACGGCGCGGATGTGCAGCTGCTGGGTGAGCACTTCACTCTCCATGCAGTCGATCCTGACGGAGGATGTCCGCGTCGGCGAGGGCGGCGTGAGGGTTGGATCGACTATGTTCAAGGCAACAGGGACGTGCAGTAGATACCTCACCTTTGAAAGCATCAATCTGTTGCCCCCTTTGCTCCTGCCGAATGGACCCGACAGCGTGCCAGAGTCTATTCTGTACTGCCCTGTCGAGGTCTTTTCCCTTCTGAAACTCATGGCCAAGGGGAAACGCCTCTTGTGCCCGGTTTCCCGTCCATGCCTCGTTTAGGGATGCCCTCCGCGGGACTGCGGGGAAGCGGGGCATCCTGCAGCCGTTCAACGACGCCGACTGCTCGGGACGGACGAGGGCGCGTTTTCTAACCCACAGTGCCCGGATAGATGGTTGTTGCATCCCTTCTGAAAGCGGGTATGGACCCCATGCAGGTTCAAAAGATGGGTGATTGGGCATCAGGAGACATGGTGACCCACTACGACGAGAAAGTCCTAAGGGACCCAGGGTGTGTTGAGGCGTAAAAAGCTTACACCGAGCCACTCGAAGTTCTCGTACAGAAAGTGAAGAACAAGAAGGCAACCCGTGTCCCCGACGTCGACTGCGAGACATGCCACCGAAGAACGGAGGGCTCCACAAAAGAGCTCTACGTTTTCCCAAGTGTGATGGATGTGGCTCTTAAGCAAGATCCCATATATTTACTACGTTTTACAAGGTTGCCGACCAAATTTACTAATTCTTACAAACGTCGCAATCATAGCAAGATGAATGAAAAAAGACCCCGCCTCGTTTACCCATGCCGTTCATTTGAAGGAATCCATCCGTGAGACTTACGCCGTCCAAGTGCCCGTGCCTTGCAACCCTTGAGTGCAAGTATAATATTATACTTCCTCCCGTTACGATACCGCTCCTGGGGGGCAGGGAAAGAAAGCGAAGGATGAAAAGCAATGGTGAGGTCCGTCCCCTTCGATGTGGTTGTTGCAAACGAATATGCTCCGAGGTAATCAACAAACCACGAAAGGGCTCCAAGCGCGGCACGTCAAGTGACCCACCGCCAGCAGCAAAGAAACGAAAGTGCGCCAGATGTGGTGATTCGGGTCACAACGTTTTGACATGCAAGAAGCAGGATGATACATAGCAGATCGGTGAATGTCGTTTTCCCTTGTTCCCTTATCAAACAAAGATGGAACCCAAAAAGCACCGAATTCCAATGTGGAGAGCGGCTCACAACGTGTACTTTCCGGACAAGAAGATGCCACATGTCAACATATGACACGGAAGATTTGTGTTTGCCCATTCTCTGTCGCCAGCGTCTCGACCCTGAGACGTGAATCTGAAAGTAACACCTCCCGCTTCAGGCTGCCCGTGATGCAGTCTGCATCTGATTGCTACCACCCACACATTGTGTTCGTGTCGTTGTACATTTTAGCCGCTCACCCAATGACACAGATGGTCAGACGGCTCTGCATTTTGCCAGCTACTTCGGTCACTCAGAAGTTGTCAAGGAATTGATCGCAGCTGGTGCCAAGGTCGACGTGCAGGACGAAAGTATGTTTTACGATGCGATGAATGTTTTTTTGTTCATGTGGAGGCAGATGACATCACAGAAGAGGCATAGGTATTGCAGAAGGGGCTACTGGACGTCCGGCTCAGCAAACTCGAAGGCTTGAATGTAGCCGGTGCTTCTCACTGGCCCCGACGCACGCCAGCGTCCTCCTCCAAACCCTTGCTACCTCTATTTATGACTCTCTTTCTCTTTTCTTCCCGCCCTCCCTGCCCCAGAAAAGATGATTGGGTGGGTCGCGTTTCTGCGGACCTTGTTCAATGAGGAAGAGTGGAGGGACGTGAGTAGAAGCCTCCGAGGCCTCCCGGACGATACGACCCTTCTGACACTGGAGAAGCTTCCGATGTGGGCACTTCCGGTGCGTGTGCCCAGTCCTGAGCTGTACCGCAGAGTACAGGACTTGGTGAGAGCGCGTGATCAGAGCTCTCCTGCGCTGGTCAGTCCCGTAACACCGGTTGAGAAGAGGTCAACGTCTCAGCGGCGGGCGCTAAAGCGTGCCCTCGAGGACGTCCCCCTGATGCAGCCCGCCCTCGCATGAGGAGCCTGTACACGACTGCAGGCACAAGGAGGGTCAACAACTCGAACACGGCCACGTACAGGGAGTGGCGTGCGAGCGAGGGCGTGCATCCATACCCGACGACGGTCCGGAGGCTTGAGAACTTCGGCGGATACCTGTAGGCATGAAAGATGAGGCGTACAAGGCGCCCCACAACATCATCAACGCCATCTTAGCCGAGGACACGGCGGATGGTTGGGTTCTCGAGAATCCTGCTGACGACATCCGCAGGATGATCAGAGCGTTGAAGAGAGCGGCGCCTGACCCTGAGAGCGACGAGCCCCGAGGCGCCGCACAGTCCCGTCAGATCTTCGGCTTCGTGCGGACCGTTGGCGGGTACGGCGCGGATGTGCAGCTGCTGGGTGAGCACTTCACTCTCCATGCAGTCGATCCTGACGGAGGATGTCCGCGTCGGCGAGGGCGGCGTGAGGGTTGGATCGACTATGTTCAAGGCAACAGGGACGTGCAGTAGATACCTCACCTTTGAAAGCATCAATCTGTTGCCCCCTTTGCTCCTGCCGAATGGACCCGACAGCGTGCCAGAGTCTATTCTGTACTGCCCTGTCGAGGTCTTTTCCCTTCTGAAACTCATGGCCAAGGGGAAACGCCTCTTGTGCCGGTTTCCCGTCCATGCCTCGTTTAGGGATGCCCTCCGCGGGACTGCGGGGAAGCGGGGCATCCTGCAGCCGTTCAACGACGCCGACTGCTCGGGACGGACGAGGGCGCGTTTTCTAACCCACAGTGCCCGGATAGATGGTTGTTGCATCCCTTCTGAAAGCGGGTATGGACCCCATGCAGGTTCAAAAGATGGGTGATTGGGCATCAGGAGACATGGTGACCCACTACGACGAGAAAGTCCTAAGGGACCCAGGGTGTGTTGAGGCGTAAAAAGCTTACACCGAGCCACTCGAAGTTCTCGTACAGAAAGTGAAGAACAAGAAGGCAACCCGTGTCCCCGACGTCGACTGCGAGACATGCCACCGAAGAACGGAGGGCTCCACAAAAGAGCTCTACGTTTTCCCAAGTGTGATGGATGTGGCTCTTAAGCAAGATCCCATATATTTACTACGTTTTACAAGGTTGCCGACCAAATTTACTAATTCTTACAAACGTCGCAATCATAGCAAGATGAATGAAAAAAGACCCCGCCTCGTTTACCCATGCCGTTCATTTGAAGGAATCCATCCGTGAGACTTACGCCGTCCAAGTGCCCGTGCCTTGCAACCCTTGAGTGCAAGTATAATATTATACTTCCTCCCGTTACGATACCGCTCCTGGGGGGCAGGGAAAAAAAGCGAAGGATGAAAAGCAATGGTGAGGTCCGTCCCCTTCGATGTGGTTGTTGCAAACGAATATGCTCCGAGGTAATCAACAAACCACGAAAGGGCTCCAAGCGCGGCACGTCAAGTGACCCACCGCCAGCAGCAAAGAAACGAAAGTGCGCCAGATGTGGTGATTCGGGTCACAACGTTTTGACATGCAAGAAGCAGGATGATACATAGCAGATCGGTGAATGTCGTTTTCCCTTGTTCCCTTATCAAACAAAGATGGAACCCAAAAAACACCGAATTCCAATGTGGAGAGCGGCTCACAACGTGTACTTTCCGGACAAGAAGATGCCACATGTCAACATATGACACGGAAGATTTGTGTTTGCCCAAGATCATCCATTCTCTGTCGCCAGCGTCTCGACCCTGAGACGTGAATCTGAAAGTAACACCTCCCGCTTCAGGCTGCCCGTGATGCAGTCTGCATCTGATTGCTACCACCCACACATTGTGTTCGTGTCGTTGTACATTTTAGCCGCTCACCCAATGACACAGATGGTTGGACGGCTCTGCATATTGCCAGCGAGAACGGTCACTCAGAAGTTGTCAAGGAATTGATCGCAGCTGGTGCCAAGGTCGACGTGCAGGCCAATGGTATGTTTTACGATGCGAAGAATGTTTTTTTGTTCATGTGGAGGCAGATGACATCACAGAAGAGGCATAGGTATTGCAGAAGGGGGTACAGCTACTGGACGTCCGGCTCAGCAAACTCGAAGGCTTGAATGTAGCCGGTGCTTCTCACTGGCCCCGACGCACGCCAGCGTCCTCCTCCAAACCCTTGCTACCTCTATTTACCGTCTTCGGAAAAATATTGGATAGGAAAATATTTGGATAGGAAAAATATTTGGATAGGAAATATTTTGGATAAAACGGCCTTCCGCGGAACATTTGGATATTTTTCCGGAAATTTTGTTTTGAATTTATGTCTCCTCTGAGTGCCCGCACAGCAGTAGCTGCTTTACCCGGACGGGATTTTCTGTTCGGCTCTCTTGATGTACACCCCGGACTCCCACTCCGGATTGCGGGGTAGTAGTTTTGCGGTCATTTGTGCGGTCGGCCTCACTCCTCGATGCGGGAGTGGGACCTCCTCAATGCGGGAGTGGCCACTCCCGCACTTTTTCACTCCCGCATTGACTTAGTATATGGCTGCTGGCGGGTCTCTACTTAGCAAAATCTCTACTTTGTGACAAAGTAGAGATTGGGTTCAGGACTAAGTAGAGATTTTGGCTTGGGACAAAGTAGAGATGGGGGGTGGCTATTTTGGGTTAGTCCATCTCTACTTTGTCCTGAACCCAATCTCTACTTTGTCCAATCTCTACTTTGTCCCGAGTCAAAATCTCTACTTAGTTCTGAACCCAATCTCTACTTTGTCACAAAGTAGAGATTGGGTCCCAGGACAAAGTAGAGATGGGGGGTGGCTATTTTGGGTTAGTCCATCTCTACTTTGGGTTGAAAAATTGGGTGAAATTTTTTGGGTCAAAATTTTGGGTCAAAAATTTTGGGTTCAAAATTTGGGTGAAATTTTTTGAGCTGAAAATTTTGGGTCAAAAATTTTGGGCTCAAAATTTGGGTGAAATTTTTGGGTTGAAAATTTTGGGTCCAAAATTTTGGGTTCAAATTTTGGCTGTAAATTTTTGGGTCCAAATTTTTGGTTCAAAATTTCTGGGTTCAAAATTTGGGTGAAAATTTTTGAGTTAAATTTTGGGTTGAAAATTTGGGTGAAATTTTTGGGTGAAAATTTTTGGGTCAAAAATTGGGTTGAAAATTTCCTAAATATTTTTCGGAAATTTCTGAGTTTTTTGCACTGGGGCATGCCTTCATGTTGCAAAAAAAAGCGGCAGCCTATCAGGATGTGGATGGGTGTGGTGGGACACATGGAGCTGGTCTTCTTTCTGAGCACATCCCAAATTTTTGACCCAAAAAACTTGACCCAAAATTTTTGACCCAAAAATTTTCAGCCAAAATTTTGAACCCAAAATTTTTGACCCAAAAATTTCACCCAAATTTTGAACCCAAACATTTTCACCCAAATTTTGAACCCAAATTTTGAACCTAAAAATTTTCACCCAAATTTTGAACCCAAAATTTTCAAAAAAAATTCACCCAAATTTTGAACCCAAAAATTTTGACCCATATTTTTGACCCAAAGTTTCAACCCAAAAATTTCAACTCAAAAAATTTCACCCAAATTTTGAACCCAAAATTTTTGGGTAATATACCAGGATATGCGCGAAAAACTAAAATTTACAAATATATGCGCGGTGCATATATTTGTAAATTTTAGTTTTTTCGCGCATATATTTGTAAAAAAAAACAGTTTTTTCGCGCATATATTTGTAAAAAAAAAAAAAAAACAGTTTTTCGCGCACTACAAATACGTTTTCTTTGCAACAAAAGCAGAGCGCCTCTTATCACTGGAGGCTGGCATACCCAGACCCGCAAACCCGCATACCCTAACCCGCAAACCTTCGCATACCCTAACCCGCAAACCCCGCAAACCCGCATACCCGAACCCGCCAACCCTAATACCCGCATACCGAGACCCGCAAACCCGCATACCCTAACCCGCAAACCCCGCAAACCCGCATACCCTAACCCGCAAACCCGCAAACCCGCAAACCCGCCGTGCCGGAACTGTTTTGCAAATACACACAGCAGATCAAAGAAAGGGGGGCAAGGTGGAAAATGCAGATCAAACGGGAGTAGAATGTGCACACGCTTATCCGACTCTTGACTTACTATGCCGTGTTCTGAAAGCTGTCGAGGGGCCCCTCCATAGGTTCTCGCATGATTCGTTCGCCTTTGTAACACTATCCGTTTGTAGTACGCTTCGCAATTGTGTTCTTGCACTCTAGCCGAATGGCGGGTGGCGGATTTCCGCGCTCGTACCTTGTGTCTTTTTGAAACACTGCCACGGGGCTGGTGGCCCCCAAAAATGGAAAAAAAAAAATTGCTCAACTTCATCAAAAATTACCGCAGTTTTTGTTCCAAAATTTTAAAATTCAAAAAACCCAATTTTTTTCCGGAATTTCTTTTTTGGCCATTTCCAAAAAGACACAAGGTTTTGACCCTGCATGGTACATCCGTTGTGGAACCTCTCGTTGTTTTTGGCATCATACACCCGAAATAGTCACTTTGTGGGCCCTATAATAGGCTACGAACTTCATGGTATTTTTACAAATGTGTGAGTGTATGTCATTTTGTATAGTACGTTGAAGTACATTCATTGTGGACCCCATATTCTCGCGATGCTGTGTTTGGCGTCAAAAACCCGTCTGAATTCACTTTTGATGGCTTTAATGAGGCTAAACACTCGAAATAGGCACTTTGGGGGGAATTTTTTTGAAAGGGTCTCCCAACAAGAATTGTGGCATATGCGCGAAAAAACTGTTTTTTACAAATATATGCGCGAAAAAACTGTTTTTTACAAATATATGCGCGAAAAAACTAAAACTGACAAACATATGCACCGCGCATATATTTGTCAATTTTAGTTTTTTCGCGCATATATTTGTAAAAAAAACAGTTTTTCGCGCATACGTTTCGTATGCGCACAGTTTTTTCGGCAGTTTATCGCGCATATATTTGTAAGTTTCCCAAAATTTTTGACCCAAAATTTTGACTCAAAAAATTTCACCCAATTTTTTAACCCAAAGTAGAGATGGACTAACCCAAAATAGCCACCCCCCATCTATCTACTTTGTCCTGGGACCCAATCTCTACTTAGTTCTGAACCCAATCTCTACTTTGTGACAAAGTAGAGATTGGGTTCAGAACTAAGTAGAGATTTTGACTCGGGACAAAGTAGAGATTGGACAAAGTAGAGATTGGGTTCAGAACTAAGTAGAGATTTTGACTCGGGACAAAGTAGAGATTGGACAAAGTAGAGATTGGGTTCAGGACAAAGTAGAGATGGACTAACCCAAAATAGCCACCCCCCATCTCTACTTTGTCCTGGGACCCAATCTCTACTTAGTTCTGAACCCAATCTCTACTTTGTCACAAAGTAGAGATTTTGCTAAGTAGAGACCTGCCTGGCTGCTGAAGTCCGGGGTGTAAGAAATGGTCAAATAAGAAGGCTACACATCAGTGCCATGCAGCACAAAACAAACCAGGGATATCAATCAGATATACCGCACGAGCAACACCGCAGAACGCACCGCAGAAAAGCGCGGGAGTACAGCTCGTGGGAGGAAAGAGACCTTGAAATAGGTGAGCTTGTTGCCGTCTAGGACTCACGGGAGAGATGCAGAAGTGGAACAGCATGCCAGGCAAAAAGAAGGTTTCGCGTGCAACGACCACTCGCGCTCGTACGCTGTACGGGAAAAACTAACTCCATTGCGCACGCTCTAGGCGGAAGTCGGAGTGAACCGATCGACGTTGACGAACAAAAGGCCAAGAGAGGCCGTCTATTGTCATTAAGAAAAAAGGATACCGTGATCCTTTTAGAACTGATCGAGCGAAAAATGAACGAACGGGGCCGCTGTCACTTACTCGCTCGTGAGCGTGCTTGCGCGCGCGACCGTCACCCGAACTACTGGGTTGCCAGTCATGTAATCTCAGAACTTAGCACAGAATGGGCTCGGAAGTGGTGTCGGAAGCACAACTACGTACAGACGACGAAGACAAGCAGAGTACTGGATGAAACCCAGACGGAACAAAAGAAAGAAGAGATGCGGCCAGCTGTTCATCCTGCTTTAATGGAGTAACGATGTCCGACAAAGCTGCGTCTTGAACTGCGACCATGCTGCGGCGCATTTCATGCCATGCGACACTCGCCCCGAAAGGTACTCGTGATGTGCACATTGACTATGGGCGACAAGCAAAGCGTTGCTGTTGTGACTGGTGGGGCTGCGGACGGGACACCCATCCCCGTAGTACCAAGTGATCTTTGCGGGGAAAACGAGCCGGATCATTCCCCAGGTCGCAGACACGAAGGGGTTCCACTTGACCTCGACCCCGAATAAATGGGCCAACACCGCGACAACAAAGCAGTACATCGAATGGTGAGGGCGCAAGAAACGGTTCCATCAGCAAGCGCTTTTCCTTCTGCGAATCGAACCATCAGCGTCCCCGTTGCTTCCTAGTACCGGCCGCGAACCGAGACCCAGACCCGCTGGGTCGGAGCGTCCAAAGCGCTCTCAGCCTAGGATTCCGTGGCTCATGAGGCGCGGGGAGAAACCAGAATTAGGGGGCGGGGGAATACGTTCTGGACTTAACAACCGGAAAATCGCCTTGAACTTTGATCGGACCGGAAAAATATTTGGATAGGAAATATTTTGGATAAAATGGCCGTCCCAGAAAATTTTGGATATTTTTCCTATCCAATATTTTTCCGAAGACGGTATGACTCTCTTTCTCTTTTCTTCCCGCCCTCCCTGCCCCAGAAAAGATGATTGGGTGGGTCGCGTTTCTGCGGACCTTGTTCAATGAGGAAGAGTGGAGGGACGTGACTAGAAGCCTCCGAGGCCTCCCGGACGATACGACCCTTCTGACACTGGAGAGGCTTCCGATGTGGGCACTTCCGGTGCGTGTGCCCAGTCCTGAGCTGTACCGCAGAGTACAGGACTTGGTGAGAGCGCGTGATCAGAGCTCTCCTGCGCTGGTCAGTCCCGTAACACCGGTTGAGAAGAGGTCAACGTCTCAGCGGCGGGCGCTAAAGCGTGCCCTCGAGGACGTCCCCCTGATGCAGCCCGCCCTCGCATGAGGAGCCTGTACACGACTGCAGGCACAAGGAGGGTCAACAACTCGAACACGGCCACGTACAGGGAGTGGCGTGCGAGCGAGGGCGTGCATCCATACCCGACGACGGTCCGGAGGCTTGAGAACTTCGGCGGATACCTGTAGGCATGAAAGATGAGGCGTACAAGGCGCCCCACAACATCATCAACGCCATCTTAGCCGAGGACACGGCGGATGGTTGGGTTCTCGAGAATCCTGCTGACGACATCCGCAGGATGATCAGAGCGTTGAAGAGAGCGGCGCCTGACCCTGAGAGCGACGAGCCCCGAGGCGCCGCACAGTCCCGTCAGATCTTCGGCTTCGTGCGGACCGTTGGCGGGTACGGCGCGGATGTGCAGCTGCTGGGTGAGCACTTCACTCTCCATGCAGTCGATCCTGACGGAGGATGTCCGCGTCGGCGAGGGCGGCGTGAGGGTTGGATCGACTATGTTCAAGGCAACAGGGACGTGCAGTAGATACCTCACCTTTGAAAGCATCAATCTGTTGCCCCCTTTGCTCCTGCCGAATGGACCCGACAGCGTGCCAGAGTCTATTCTGTACTGCCCTGTCGAGGTCTTTTCCCTTCTGAAACTCATGGCCAAGGGGAAACGCCTCTTGTGCCGGTTTCCCGTCCATGCCTCGTTTAGGGATGCCCTCCGCGGGACTGCGGGGAAGCGGGGCATCCTGCAGCCGTTCAACGACGCCGACTGCTCGGGACGGACGAGGGCGCGTTTTCTAACCCACAGTGCCCGGATAGATGGTTGTTGCATCCCTTCTGAAAGCGGGTATGGACCCCATGCAGGTTCAAAAGATGGGTGATTGGGCATCAGGAGACATGGTGACCCACTACGACGAGAAAGTCCTAAGGGACCCAGGGTGTGTTGAGGCGTAAAAAGCTTACACCGAGCCACTCGAAGTTCTCGTACAGAAAGTGAAGAACAAGAAGGCAACCCGTGTCCCCGACGTCGACTGCGAGACATGCCACCGAAGAACGGAGGGCTCCACAAAAGAGCTCTACGTTTTCCCAAGTGTGATAGATGTGGCTCTTAAGCAAGATCCCATATATTTACTACGTTTTACAAGGTTGCCGACCAAATTTACTAATTCTTACAAACGTCGCAATCATAGCAAGATGAATGAAAAAAGACCCCGCCTCGTTTACCCATGCCGTTCATTTGAAGGAATCCATCCGTGAGACTTACGCCGTCCAAGTGCCCGTGCCTTGCAACCCTTGAGTGCAAGTATAATATTATACTTCCTCCCGTTACGATACCGCTCCTGGGGGGCAGGGAAAAAGAGCGAAGGATGAAAAGCAATGGTGAGGTCCGTCCCCTTCGATGTGGTTGTTGCAAACGAATATGCTCCGAGGTAATCAACAAACCACGAAAGGGCTCCAAGCGCGGCACGTCAAGTGACCCACCGCCAGCAGCAAAGAAACGAAAGTGCGCCAGATGTGGTGATTCGGGTCACAACGTTTTGACATGCAAGAAGCAGGATGATACATAGCAGATCGGTGAATGTCGTTTTCCCTTGTTCCCTTATCAAACAAAGATGGAACCCAAAAAACACCGAATTCCAATGTGGAGAGCGGCTCACAACGTGTACTTTCCGGACAAGAAGATGCCACATGTCAACATATGACACGGAAGATTTGTGTTTGCCCAAGATCATCCATTCTCTGTCGCCAGCGTCTCGACCCTGAGACGTGAATCTGAAAGTAACACCTCCCGCTTCAGGCTGCCCGTGATGCAGTCTGCATCTGATTGCTACCACCCACACATTGTGTTCGTGTCGTTGTACATTTTAGCCGCTCACCCAATGACACAGATGGTCGGACGGCTCTGCATCTTGCCAGCGGGAACGGTCACTCAGAAGTTGTCAAGGAATTGATCGCAGCTGGTGCCAAGGTCGACGTGCAGGACAAGGTATGTTTTACGATGCGAAGAATGTTTTTTTGTTCATGTGGGTGCTATGAGGCCCCCACGTGTGAGGCAGATGACATCACAGAAGAGGCATAGGTATTGCAGAAGGGGGTACAGCTACTGGACGTCCGGCTCAGCAAACTCGAAGGCTTGAATGTAGCCGGTGCTTCTCACTGGCCCCGACGCACGCCAGCGTCCTCCTCCAAACCCTCGCTACCTCTATTTATGTCTCTCTTTCTCTTTTCTTCCCGCCCTCCCTGCCCCAGAAAAGATGATTGGGTGGGTCGCGTTTCTGCGGACCTTGTTCAATGAGGAAGAGTGGAGGGACGTGAGTAGAAGCCTCCGAGGCCTCCCGGACGATACGACCCTTCTGACACTGGAGAAGCTTCCGATGTGGGCACTTCCGGTGCGTGTGCCCAGTCCTGAGCTGTACCGCAGAGTACAGGACTTGGTGAGAGCGCGTGATCAGAGCTCTCCTGCGCTGGTCAGTCCCGTAACACCGGTTGAGAAGAGGTCAACGTCTCAGCGGCGGGCGCTAAAGCGTGCCCTCGAGGACGTCCCCCTGATGCAGCCCGCCCTCGCATGAGGAGCCTGTACACGACTGCAGGCACAAGGAGGGTCAACAACTCGAACACGGCCACGTACAGGGAGTGGCGTGCGAGCGAGGGCGTGCATCCATACCCGACGACGGTCCGGAGGCTTGAGAACTTCGGCGGATACCTGTAGGCATGAAAGATGAGGCGTACAAGGCGCCCCACAACATCATCAACGCCATCTTAGCCGAGGACACGGCGGATGGTTGGGTTCTCGAGAATCCTGCTGACGACATCCGCAGGATGATCAGAGCGTTGAAGAGAGCGGCGCCTGACCCTGAGAGCGACGAGCCCCGAGGCGCCGCACAGTCCCGTCAGATCTTCGGCTTCGTGCGGACCGTTGGCGGGTACGGCGCGGATGTGCAGCTGCTGGGTGAGCACTTCACTCTCCATGCAGTCGATCCTGACGGAGGATGTCCGCGTCGGCGAGGGCGGCGTGAGGGTTGGATCGACTATGTTCAAGGCAACAGGGACGTGCAGTAGATACCTCACCTTTGAAAGCATCAATCTGTTGCCCCCTTTGCTCCTGCCGAATGGACCCGACAGCGTGCCAGAGTCTATTCTGTACTGCCCTGTCGAGGTCTTTTCCCTTCTGAAACTCATGGCCAAGGGGAAACGCCTCTTGTGCCCGTTTCCCGTCCATGCCTCGTTTAGGGATGCCCTCCGCGGGACTGCGGGGAAGCGGGGCATCCTGCAGCCGTTCAACGACGCCGACTGCTCGGGACGGACGAGGGCGCGTTTTCTAACCCACAGTGCCCGGATAGATGGTTGTTGCATCCCTTCTGAAAGCGGGTATGGACCCCATGCAGGTTCAAAAGATGGGTGATTGGGTATCAGGAGACATGATGACCCACTACGACGAGAAAGTCCTAAGGAACCCAGGGTGTGTTGAGGCGTAAAAAGCTTACACCGAGCCACTCGAAGTTCTCGTACAGAAAGTGAAGAACAAGAAGGCAACCCGTGTCCCCGACGTCGACTGCGAGACATGCCACCGAAGAACGGAGGGCTCCACAAAAGAGCTCTACGTTTTCCCAAGTGTGATGGATGTGGCTCTTAAGCAAGATCCCATATATTTACTACGTTTTACAAGGTTGCCGACCAAATTTACTACCGTAAATGGAAATATGTTGGACCGGACAAAAGTCCCAAGTTGCCACTTTTTGGCCGAAAGTCCCAAGATTTGTCCGGCCCAACATTTTTTCGGGAGGCTTTTGCGTACTTAGCAATTTTCGAGTTTTGGCCTTCTTGGTTCTTGCTTGGTCCGGATCTGGTGGTATCACATCCCAGGATGGGAAACACTCTGTAGGAGAGTCCTGACGTTGCCCACCAGTGCGATGGCTGCCACGTTCTCGCGGACGACATCCGTACCTGAGGGCGACCTTCTGGAAGTCTTCACAATACCCCTCGCAACACTCGATACAACCTGAGCTGTAATCACCCCGCCTGCCTCTCGCATCGCCTTCAGTATCCTGAACAGCTCTTCCTGTTCTGCTTCTGCAAGCAACCTCGGACGTCCTCGTTTAGCCACGGGAAGGGCAATGCCTCTCTCGTCTCTTTCGTCGTCGTACAGCCTCTTCTTGTTCACGGTTTTTTTCAGCTCGTCTTTGTATGCGTCATAGAATCGTCCGGCCGAGCCCTTCGTTACCTTCCGAGCATTCGGCCTGTCATTCCACGTGGCAACTGCCTTGGTGAGCCCGAGATCTGCGACCAACTTGGCTATCTCAAGCTTTGTATCTGCTGCCCAAGCCTTGTATGTCTCTTGGCCCTTGCGAGGCGCGCTCGCAACTACCTCCTTGGCAACAGCATCAGCGCGGGCTTCCTTCTTGATTTCTGCCGAAACGACAGCAAACGGTTCACGCTTTACGACGTACCGCAACATTGCTCTTTTTTTCCCTTTATTTTCCTTCTGTTTTTGTGGGTTTCCAGTCAAACTTTGCATTGTGTTGTGTGCCGAATAGGAAATATGTTGGACCGGACAAAAGTCCCAACTTGCCAATTTCTGGCCAAAGTCCCAAGATTTGTCCGGTCCAACTTAAGTCCGGTCCAATATTTGTCCGGTCCAATATATTTCCATTTACGGTAATTCTTACAAACGTCGCAATCATAGCAAGATGAATGAAAAAAGACCCCGCCTCGTTTACCCATGCCGTTCATTTGAAGGAATCCATCTGTGAGACTTACGCCGTCCAAGTGCCCGTGCCTTGCAACCCTTGAGTGCAAGTATAATATTATACTTCCTCCCGTTACGATACCGCTCCTGGGGGGCAGGAAAAAAGAGCGAAGGATGAAAAGCAATGGTGAGGTCCGTCCCCTTCGATGTGGTTGTTGCAAACGAATATGCTCCGAGGTAATCAACAAACCACGAAAGGGCTCCAAGCGCGGCACGTCAAGTGACCCACCGCCAGCAGCAAAGAAACGAAAGTGCGCCAGATGTGGTGATTCGGGTCACAACGTTTTGACATGCAAGAAGCAGGATGATACATAGCAGATCGGTGAATGTCGTTTTCCCTTGTTCCCTTATCAAACAAAGATGGAACCCAAAAAACACCGAATTCCAATGTGGAGAGCGGCTCACAACGTGTACTTTCCGGACAAGAAGATGCCACATGTCAACATATGACACGGAAGATTTGTGTTTGCCCAAGATCATCCATTCTCTGTCGCCAGCGTCTCGACCCTGAGACGTGAATCTGAAAGTAACACCTCCCGCTTCAGGCTGCCCGTGATGCAGTCTGCATCTGATTGCTACCACCCACACATTGTGTTCGTGTCGTTGTACATTTTAGCCGCTCACCCAATGACACAGATGGTTCGACGGCTCTGTCTGAAGCCAGCAGGTACGGTCACTCAGAAGTTGTCAAGGAATTGATCGCAGCTGGTGCCAAGGTCGACGTGCAGGCCAATGGTATGTTTTACGATGCGAAGAATGTTTTTTTGTTCATGTGGAGGCAGATGACATCACAGAAGAGGCATAGGTATTGCAGAAGGGGGTACAGCTACTGGACGTCCGGCTCAGCAAACTCGAAGGCTTGAATGTAGCCGGTGCTTCTCACTGGCCCCGACGCACGCCAGCGTCCTCCTCCAAACCCTCGCTACCTCTATTTATGTCTCTCTTTCTCTTTTCTTCCCGCCCTCCCTGCCCCAGAAAAGATGATTGGGTGGGTCGCGTTTCTGCGGACCTTGTTCAATGAGGAAGAGTGGAGGGACGTGAGTAGAAGCCTCCGAGGCCTCCCGGACGATACGACCCTTCTGACACTGGAGAGGCTTCCGATGTGGGCACTTCCGGTGCGTGTGCCCAGTCCTGAGCTGTACCGCAGAGTACAGGACTTGGTGAGAGCGCGTGATCAGAGCTCTCCTGCGCTGGTCAGTCCCGTAACACCGGTTGAGAAGAGGTCAACGTCTCAGCGGCGGGCGCTAAAGCGTGCCCTCGAGGACGTCCCCCTGATGCAGCCCGCCCTCGCATGAGGAGCCTGTACACGACTGCAGGCACAAGGAGGGTCAACAACTCGAACACGGCCACGTACAGGGAGTGGCGTGCGAGCGAGGGCGTGCATCCATACCCGACGACGGTCCGGAGGCTTGAGAACTTCGGCGGATACCTGTAGGCATGAAAGATGAGGCGTACAAGGCGCCCCACAACATCATCAACGCCATCTTAGCCGAGGACACGGCGGATGGTTGGGTTCTCGAGAATCCTGCTGACGACATCCGCAGGATGATCAGAGCGTTGAAGAGAGCGGCGCCTGACCCTGAGAGCGACGAGCCCCGAGGCGCCGCACAGTCCCGTCAGATCTTCGGCTTCGTGCGGACCGTTGGCGGGTACGGCGCGGATGTGCAGCTGCTGGGTGAGCACTTCACTCTCCATGCAGTCGATCCTGACGGAGGATGTCCGCGTCGGCGAGGGCGGCGTGAGGGTTGGATCGACTATGTTCAAGGCAACAGGGACGTGCAGTAGATACCTCACCTTTGAAAGCATCAATCTGTTGCCCCCTTTGCTCCTGCCGAATGGACCCGACAGCGTGCCAGAGTCTATTCTGTACTGCCCTGTCGAGGTCTTTTCCCTTCTGAAACTCATGGCCAAGGGGAAACGCCTCTTGTGCCCGTTTCCCGTCCATGCCTCGTTTAGGGATGCCCTCCGCGGGACTGCGGGGAAGCGGGGCATCCTGCAGCCGTTCAACGACGCCGACTGCTCGGGACGGACGAGGGCGCGTTTTCTAACCCACAGTGCCCGGATAGATGGTTGTTGCATCCCTTCTGAAAGCGGGTATGGACCCCATGCAGGTTCAAAAGATGGGTGATTGGGCATCAGGAGACATGGTGACCCACTACGACGAGAAAGTCCTAAGGGACCCAGGGTGTGTTGAGGCGTAAAAAGCTTACACCGAGCCACTCGAAGTTCTCGTACAGAAAGTGAAGAACAAGAAGGCAACCCGTGTCCCCGACGTCGACTGCGAGACATGCCACCGAAGAACGGAGGGCTCCACAAAAGAGCTCTACGTTTTCCCAAGTGTGATGGATGTGGCTCTTAAGCAAGATCCCATATATTTACTACGTTTTACAAGGTTGCCGACCAAATTTACTAATTCTTACAAACGTCGCAATCATAGCAAGATGAATGAAAAAAGACCCCGCCTCGTTTACCCATGCCGTTCATTTGAAGGAATCCATCCGTGAGACTTACGCCGTCCAAGTGCCCGTGCCTTGCAACCCTTGAGTGCAAGTATAATATTATACTTCCTCCCGTTACGATACCGCTCCTGGGGGGCAGGGAAAAAGAGCGAAGGATGAAAAGCAATGGTGAGGTCCGTCCCCTTCGATGTGGTTGTTGCAAACGAATATGCTCCGAGGTAATCAACAAACCACGAAAGGGCTCCAAGCGCGGCACGTCAAGTGACCCACCGCCAGCAGCAAAGAAACGAAAGTGCGCCAGATGTGGTGATTCGGGTCACAACGTTTTGACATGCAAGAAGCAGGATGATACATAGCAGATCGGTGAATGTCGTTTTCCCTTGTTCCCTTATCAAACAAAGATGGAACCCAAAAAACACCGAATTCCAATGTGGAGAGCGGCTCACAACGTGTACTTTCCGGACAAGAAGATGCCACATGTCAACATATGACACGGAAGATTTGTGTTTGCCCAAGATCATCCATTCTCTGTCGCCAGCGTCTCGACCCTGAGACGTGAATCTGAAAGTAACACCTCCCGCTTCAGGCTGCCCGTGATGCAGTCTGCATCTGATTGCTACCACCCACACATTGTGTTCGTGTCGTTGTACATTTTAGCCGCTCACCCAATGACACAGATGGTTCGACGGCTCTGCATATTGCCAGAGAGAATGGTCGCTTGAAGGTTGTCAAGGAATTGATCGCAGCTGGTGCCAAGGTCGACGTGCAGGACAATGGTATGTTTTACGATGCGAAGAATGTTTTTTGTTCATGTGGCCCGTTGTTTAGGGTCACAAAGTGATATTTTGATGACTAGGGCGCACACTGTTTACGAAAGTATGCTAAGTCACCTGTTTTCGTGTTATAATGTAAGTGGTGGCAACCGCCTCAAACGTCGTGAAATACCCCCTAAAAACGCAGTTTTCTGCCTCGCAGTCCCCCGACTGGGGGTTTAAAACGTTTTTGAAGCGGTTGCTAACGGTTCCGAGGCTGAAATCGCCCTCAAAATTACTAAAATGTTGAAAATTGGCTTCCGGACAAAAAAATCCGTACTGTAGCCCTTATGGAGTGGGCACCCCTAATGTGGGTGCTATGAGGCCCCCACGTGCGAGGCAGATGACATCACAGAAGAGGCATAGGTATTGCAGAAGGGGGTACAGCTACTGGACGTCCGGCTCAGCAAACTCGAAGGCTTGAACGTCGGCCGGCAAACACGATCACAACATGTGGTGCTCGTCATCCGGTTCCCCCGGCGTCGCAGTACTTGCAGACATCGTGCCCAAGCCGCTTTCCGGTCAACACAGCGTTGGTGATGACTGCTCGTACCAGCGGTTGCTGGTACCCGGTGAGCCCTCCTTCTATCAGCAATCGTCGTGTTGCCGGTCCGTCGATGCCGTGGACACTCCCCTCGAAGTGTCCTCGCACGATGTTCGCATACCTGCTGGTGCGGAACCCGTTTCATACAGCGCCTTGGTCGTTGCCGCAGCGGCGACGAATCGTTCCCGTCGAAGATCATCCATTCTGTGGCGCCAGCGTCTCGACCCTGAAACGTGAATCTGAAAGTAACACCTCCCGCTTCAGGCTGCCCGTGTTGCAGTCTGCATCTGATTGCTACCACCCACAAACTGTTTTCGTGTCAGTGTACATTTTAGCCGCTCACCCAATGACACAGATGGTGACACGGCTCTCTATGATTAGCCAGGGTCAATGGTCACTCAAAAGTTGTCACGGAGTTGATCGCAGCTGGTGCCAACGTCGCTCTTGCCAGTCGGGCCTAAATCCGGCGGGTTTGACCTCGGCACCATGAAGTTGCAAGAGCGGGTCCTGCTGGACATGCGACGGGCCGAGTGGCACCATGTGTTGCGGGGCAGCTGCGTCAGTCCGCCTGGGCGCAGCTAGCTGAGCGCCCATTTTTTGACGGGTGTAGACTACGTGCGGCTCAGCGATGAACGCCGCCAAATGACGGCGCGTGCGGCGCTGCGGAAGGCCCTCACGTCCATTGTGGCTGGGGGCGTCTCCCTACGCAACGCGCTGGGGGCGCGGCGCCGGCAAAGGAAACCGCCGGGGCGACTCCGGCGACAGCGGTGACGTTCGGCCGCGTCCCCCGCCGCGTCCTCCTCTGCTGAAGGGTCCTCCGGACCCTCCTCGGGCGACGAAGGCGAGCGGATCGCATCAGCTGGTGCCTTCGACGCCTAGACGATCCACACGTTTCTCGGATTTACGGCTGGCATTGCGACGGCACGCAGACATTTCTTCTCCTTGAACTGCTTGCAGAGAGCCTCGAGCAACGGCTTAAACGGGCGAAGAAGGGTGCATCAACAACAGCATCACGCAGACCATTCCTGTCCTGGGCCGAGTATTATTCGATTTGACATCAAGCCACAGAACATCATGCTTCCATCCGAAGGGGTTGCAAAGCTAGTCGACCTTGGAATCTCAAAGGAGAAGGCCGCCATGACGGCCACGGGTACCCAAGCGGGTACTTTTCCCTACATGGCGCCTGAGGTTCAGAACAACCATCGATACTCGTTTCCTGCTGACATGTACAGCGTGGGCTGCACAGCATGGCAGCTCATCAATGGGCGCACACCGTGGGAATGGGTTACGCTGCTTGGTTTCTTGGCCCAGCATCAAGCCGGTCTTCCAATGGACAGCATACAGGCAACACCCACGATAGCGCCCGGGCTGGTGGAGCTCATAGCAAGCCTGCTGAAGTACAACCCAGGAGACCGGTGCACGAACGCTGATGCAATAACTAAATGTCAGCAACTGAGAGAGCAGCATGTGTAGAGACGCAAGAACTACGTCGCAGATGCGTACAGCAGCGAACGTTAACAGCGAGAACTGGATTCGCCCCCGAAAAGGGATGAAAGAGTTGCGACGAAGCCCGTTTCCGGTATGTCTTCTTTGTCACAGCGCGGATGCTGACAGGGAAGTGGAGATGGTGCAAGCTGTCGACAGGCGAATAGAAGAAGATTGGGCAATTGCGAAGGAAAGAATCATGATCACTCACCTTCCAACCTCCTTTTTGACCACCTTGTGTCTGCGGTGTCTACTTTTCACGTTGCCACTCAAAACAGAATCAGGACTATCTAGTGGTATTCTGTAGCCCCTGAGCAGACGAGCGCCCCACGACCGAACGCAGCGACCCCGTCATCGATCGAATGTAGATGACAGAACGGCCACAAGCAAGAAAAGGGCCTTCTTCAAGAGCACTCAATCCAGCTTTACACCGCAGTGCGAGGTTTCCCAACACGGGCAGGCTAGGGTCACGTAGAATCTAAGGAAGAGTCAAAACAATCTAATCAACAACCGACAGACGGTTTTATTGCTCTCGTTCAAGCACCAGATACTTCTTTCTTTCACAACAAGCCCATGCACTTCTTCCCATCCCGACTCCCTCTTTGCTCCATATTACACACTGCGACTACAACTCATTGCGGAAGCACGCTCTCGTACTTATGCCCATTCTGTCTCGAATGCTGCACGGAGAGAGTGAAGTCCAGCCTCAGAAGCCGGAGTTCAAGAGGGGCCACCCGAGTCGCACCCGAAAAGCGGATTGGGTACAACCAAACCGCGTGTGAATGCGCGCCCGAAAGACGGGTGTGACACCCTCTTCAAAAGCTTCAGCCTCTGAGGCTGGACTCCACCGTGTGTTCTTTTTAGACGCTGTCGGCCGTTCAACTGTCCACATGACGTCAGCCGTGCCCGCGCATTACTGCAGTAAGTGGGGGTGGTAGTAAAGCCCCCCCCGCTAGGCATGATGGTCCGCCTTCTGTGTCCGTGGCTTAAAGGACCGAAACACGGAGCAGACGGGGCCAGTGCGGTGTTGAGCACATATCCATTCCAAGCACGTTCTTGCAATCCCCCTAGCCTAGGCATACCCCCTGCAATTCCCCTAGGCTAGGCATACCCCCTGCGATCCCTTCACCCTTTTCCCTTTTCTATTTTGCACTTTCTTCGAAGAAGACTTGCTAGCATCAAACATGCGTGAGAGGCAGTGTCCTGCCTCAGCATTAAACTAAGATTTCCCCCCCGTCTCTTTTCTTGCCTTTCCCTCACCCCTCACAACCAGCACCAAGAACAACGTCCCCCCGTCTCTTTTTAGCCGCATGCAATGTGTGAGGCAACTGAACCGCCCAGGTGGGACCTTCTGATCATGATAATTTGCCAGGTTGCCACCTCCCACAAACTGCAGGGAGCAGCCAGCTGGATCTGGCCGAGGCTACGTCAGGACGGATTTGGCAGGTGAGCAGCGACACCTCCCCATATTGCGCAGCACGAGAGTACCGGGGAAAGCCTGCCACGCGTCACGTGTTCGGCGGTACTGCAGAGCCACGGGCCTACGGGTCAGGTGGCTACCGATTTCCCCTACTAAAGCATCAAGGCGTGGCGCACCTTGGGGCTTGGCGCTTGCGCTGAACACAAGCTCGTAGAGACGGTCAGCCACAGGGCAGAGCGGGACGGGGTTGGTACTGTCCTGCCTTCGACTCAAGCTTTGGCCAACTGTGGTTGACTGTCACGTTCCTGCACCCGGAGCGGCCTTTTTCTTTTTCTTCTCTTGTTGGTAGGTGTCATGGAGGGGCCTTCACGTGGTGACACTGTTGACCGCACCTTACTGGGGGGGGGTCGAATACAAGAGGTACCTCTTCTATTCGGCGTGCCGATCCTGCAATTTTCCCGAAAAAGAAATGGAAAAAAGTACCGCAAACCCGGAAACCGCGGGAACTCCCTTCTTCTTGAAAGACGCACGCAATTTGTGGTCCCCGGGTCTATTTTTCACGGTTCTCTTCATCGGAGCTGAACGCGAGCACAAATTCGCCGAAAAAGGTCTGCTACACGGGCCAGCAAAGAAATGTCACCAACCAGTGGGTCGATTCCCGTCCTTTCCATTGAAACCCTGTGGGTTCCACGCCCGGTGCCCCGCATCTGGTAAAGACCCACGAACCACGCACATATATCTTGGTCCCCGCGTCTATTTTTCACGGTTCTCTTCATCGGAGCTCATCGCGATCAGAAAACCGTCGAAAAAGGTCTGTTATGCGGATCCAACTTTTTTCCAGATTTCCACAATGCCTCTTGTATTCAAGGTACCTCTTCTATTCAAGGTACCTCCTGTATTCGACCCCCCCCAGTAATTGAGTCGCGGTCGCCGATCCCCCAACCGCCAGCATCATGTACTTGATGCGACGCGGAACAAGTGCTGACAGCACCGCCCAGCGAATTGAGGGCCACAAAAGTGGCAAATCGACCGGTCGGGGGGTGCTTAGCAGCCAATGGCCTGATGGCTGAGTGCACGTGTAGCCGTGTTGTGTATAAGGCTTCGTGGGGGCCTGGTCAACCACCTCATCACAATAGGCGCAACCTTTCTCGACAGTGATTGGACAGTCGGGATGCCGGGGGCGGGTCTCCATGAAGAAGAGAAAAGTAAAGCGAGACCTGCCCCCTGCGCCTGGTGTCTCCGGCTGCTTCGGCAGACGACACATACTACTACTACTACTGTGCAGTCTATCGACACAGATTGTTGCTGCGTATCAAGTTCAAACTACATTTAATACTCTTGTTACTACATTTGTACTGGCGGGAACATCTTCGGAACAACGGTTGCACATGAACGAGAAAACAAAGCCAACGAAAAAGTGATAATGCGGGAAACCCCCCCAGAGACGTTTGTACCCTGTACACGCGAAGCGCAAGAGACCTTTGCCTTATCATTTTCATTGCCTTCGGTCAGTTGATGCTGATCGTCCGTTTATCAGTGCAAGCCCGAACTCCGGAAATGTTCTTTTCTATTTCTTCTTCTTTTTCTTCTCACCTGCAACCACGTCCAGGAATGGGTTCAGGGTAGTGCGCCAACGAAAACTCTACTCTCGCGGTGTACAGTTTTGAGGTGTTTTCTTTTTTACATAAGCGCGAGCTTGGATGGAAATGCTCGACGAAGCTGCCAGACAAAGAACCGATTGGATCCCAAGTGCTGTAACTACCGAACCACGTGTTGAACGGACGTGAGATCATGCGGGTCTACCCCTACACGACAAGACAAACTACCACAACATGTCAAAGTCCTGAGAGAGAAAACAACACACGGTGGTGTAAGCGAAGAACAAATCAGATTGTGTTTGTATTGTATTTGCCCTTCTATCTCTATATTTCCTCCCTTCCATTCGGAGTCAAAGCAGCTACGTCGAGTATTTTTTGTCTTCTCTGAAGCCAGGATCACGCCTCTTTCTTGCGATAACCAGCAACTACCTCCTTAGAAAGCATACTTGTTACAGCTAAAAAGGGACGTTTGCAGCGGCTTAACCTGAACGCGTACAGGCCAAATAGGCTCGAGGAAGGCACTCACGATGGGGAAGAAATTCAAGACAGCGTTTCTGAAGTGATCTGTGGCCACGAATCTCAGCCTTCCGCCCGCCTGTGATGTTCATCTCTGCAAGAGACTAATGTGTTCGCTAACTGGTCCTCCATTTCTGCCGTGTTGACACTTCCCTGTTTCAATCAGCCTGTTTTCTTCGCTGAATTTCTGAGCGGGAACATCTTGAACCTGCCACCTGATCCCGGCTCAGAGGCAGTTCCCCGAAACTCCCCGAAACTTGCTCGAAACTCCCCGAAACTCCCCGAAACTTGCTCGAAACTCCCCGAAACTCACCCCGTTTTTGGGAGAAAAAGTGGATTTGCTTGGGTGGGTAGGTGGGTGGTGTGTGTGTGGGAGGGTGGTGAGTAGAAGGAGGTTTTCATCTCAGCACTACCGGCATGACGCATGACGACGAATGTTTGAAGAACGGTTTAGACTTGGAGGTTCAGCGGAGAAGCAGGCACCACCACTTCGCACCGTCTGGTGCTGTGCTACGCTCCACAAACCCAACCCGCAACGTACCACAAAACTCCCGCATCAACAAATCCACAAGACCCAGACTGTAAGAGCCGAACCAAACCACCATCGCAAAAAAAGAAAGTGCCGTTTGTGGCGGTCGAGGTGGTCGTTGACGAGGTGATGCAGACACCGCAAAGTGTACCGTATACTGGATGATGCACGAATGGTTGAAGAAACATTTAGGCTTGGAGGTGCGGCGGGGAAGCGAGGCGCCGCCACTTTGCACCGTCCGGTGCTCTGATACACTTCGCAAATACAACACATCACAACCCCCCGAATCAACAAACCCCAAGATCCACACCGTAAGCGCCCGAATCAAACCACCATGGCAAAAAAGGAAAATGCCGTTCGTGAAGGTCAAAGTGGTCGTTGACGAGGCGATGCGGACTCCGCAGAATGGACCGTAAACTGGATGGCAATGACAAATGTTTGAACAAGGGATTAGACAGGGTCGACAGGACAACTTGGGGAACTCCGCCACGTGTGGGCACCTGGACAGCTCTGGGCACTCGCTAATTTTTACATAAGCGCCAGCTTGGAAGGAAATGCTCGATGCTGCCAGACAAAGAGCCGAAGGGATCCCAAGTGCTGTACCTACCGAACCACGTGTTGAACGGACGCGAGGTCATGCGGGTCTACCCCTACACGACACGTCACAAGCACAACAGGTCAAAAATCCTGAGAGAGAAAACAGCACACGGTGTTGTAAGCGAAGAACAAATCAGATTGTGTTTGTATTGTATTTGCCCCTCTACCTCTATATTTCCTCCCCTCCATTCGGAGTCGAAGCAGCTACGTCGAGTATTTTTGCGATATCTCGCCTCCCCTTTCCCCGCCCCTTTTGCGCGACCCACTTGTTATGAAACGAAGAAGGGATATCTGTTATGTTGATAACACGGGACGAACACTGTGGCCACATGGGTTTAAACTGTGTTCACACGTAATCACGTGTTTTGTCTGTGCATATGGTATGTCACACGTTGTGTAACATGTGAGCCGGACACGGGCTCTCCCATGCCCATCAGCAGCAACGTCTGCTCTCTTTTGTCGGAAGCGTCGGCACCCGAGCTGGAGTTCGAAGCGAAGAAGAACGAGTGGCAGGCGGAGGAGACGGAGCAGACTTCCCTCATCCTCTCCGCCTTGAACCCGGAGGCGGAGCCACGTGGCTGGCAGCCGCAGCATCCAGCCCGCAAGCTGCCGTACTCCTCAGAGACGTCCAGAGAGCAGCGTCAATGAGCTGGTTCGAGGTGCCATTTCGACAACAATTACTAATAGACCGCGGGGGACAACTCATGAGGGAGAAAAGGAAGTGCGCGGAATCATTCCGGTGGGTTTTCGGGCTCGTCAGACTCCGGACGTGCGGAGGCAAACAGTGCAATCAGGTCCATCCCTATCCCTGCAGCTGCATTTAGTTTCGTCTGGTGCTGGATTCGACTGTCTCTCACGGTCTATCACGTCCATCCCTATCCCCTGCAGCTGCATTTAGATTCGTCTGGATTCGACTGTCTCTCACGGTCTATCAGGTCCATCCCTATCCCCTGCAGCTGCATTTAGATTCGTCTGGATTCGACTGTCTCTCACGGTCTATCACGTCCATCCCTATCCCCTGCAGCTGCATTTAGATTCGTCTGGATTCGACTGTCTCTCACGGTCTATCACGTCCATCCCTATCCCCTGCAGCTGCATTTAGATTCGTCTGGATTCGACTGTCTCTCACGGTCTATCAGGAGCGGATCGACCGGCTTAGTTCCCTGCCTCGTGCCAACCCCTTGCTCCTTGTTGGCCATCCGAGATGCGGTGCGAAGTCGTCACTGTCACAGTTTCACTGAGGGAGTTGATGCACCACGAAAGTCGATTAGAGAACTTCACACAGCCTTCAGGGTGTGGTTGGTTCAAAGAAAAATTCAAGTTTTCCCACCCTCCCTAACCCCCCGGTGACCTCGCCCAAGCTCGTTTCCCCGGGTTAAGGCAGTCACTCAACATTCCCTTGCGCTAGTGCTATCAGTTACAAAGACGTGTTCTTACTTTTCCTTTTCTTCTAGGCAGTTCTCGTCAGAAAATACGAAGAGCAGAAACTCCTCTGTGCTGTGCTGGCTTTGCTTCCCCCTTTTTCTTGTACTGCTCAAAGTCGCCCGCTGTCGCTATCGGCATGGGTCACTGCGGCGTAAGCGCATAGATTCGCGTTTCACGTCTCGAGCATTGGTTCCACTACATGTAGACCTTCCGTTCCGCTCGTCGAAAAGCATTTGCGCCTCGAGAACTTGCAAGTGTTTGCTGTGGCGGCTCACGCAGGGGACTACCTCTTTTTTGTATAAGCACCTGCTGGTTGTAGGAAATGCTTGAGGAGACTGCCAGCTGCGAAAGATCAAAGGAGGTAAATGCGCTGTAGCACACACAAAACACAGGTAGATCTGGGTTGAGTGGCGGACGTAAGCGTTCAACAAACTGACCTACCTCAAGGGCCATCTAAGGGCGTAGGTCAGTGCTTTAAGCTCGTCGCTTCCATTGGCAGGCTACGCTCCTCAAGGGCCATCTTAGGGTGCAGTAACGGCAGCGCTACTCTTGGGCGGCAGGGCAGGAATTGCAGTGTCAGCACCCACATGGTGGCTAACAGTGCACGCCGAACCCGTGGGCAGCACTGAAACTGCGTTTTCGATGCTGTGCCTGCTCAAGACGGGGCTTCATTGACGAACCAGACCAAATAAACTGAAATCGTGGGCAAATGGTAGGTGTACACCAACAGCTTCGTACGTTTTTTGCCGTGATTGTCAACCTTTTCGCAGGAACGCTCTCACCTCAAATTCTAATCTCCCACCGACCTTTTGAAGTATTCGAAGAATTTGGACGCAGAGAAGTTGATCTTGGAAGCACGCAAGAATTGAAACCTGAGCGACATCCGGAGAGCTATCTCCATCGACCGTAACTGTGTCAACATGGCTCGCTTCTTAGCAAGTATGCACTCTCTTCTGACATGAATTTGTTGTATGACTCATAATCAGTGCTGCAGTTTTAATGAAACTCTTGTAACTCTTGCAATCAGTTCCTCTCTACGCATCATAGTCTCTGCAGGATTGATTCGTTCCCATCTTCGAACATCCACGCACCCATCCTCCCCGCACTCCCGAATCAGATCGGAAGAATCTTCGAACGTAATACCCCGTCGGTAGCCAGCCGGAGACCAACCTTGTATCCCAAGGTCCTGCCAACCCGCCGGGATCCCTCCCCACGCCTCCTCTCAGAATACCGAAGACGGAAAGCAGTTTAACGAATGCGTCTGGTTGGCAGATTCATCACGTCTCTTTTTGCGGTGCCGCTGCTTGAGGACACCTTGACGTCTCCCCAAGCAGGAATTGCAGCACGTCGGAGAAAGTCTATACTGATGTGTGTGTCGACCACAAATATCAGTACAGGGGACAAAAGTACTAGCAAACAACAAGCAATGCAAGCGCTGGCGGAAGCTCTTGCCAACATCAAAAAAACCAGAAGCCGTTTCGTGAGCGAGGCTCGAGAGACGGATGAGTGCGGAAGTTGACTGAGCAGTGCGAGAACATGGTCGCCGACCTGGACACCAGAGACTAACAAATTGAAGGGGGGGGAAGGGGGCGCGGCGTCTTTGAATAATGCCTACTGTTTCCTTCCGCGTGAAGGCACACGGAAGAGGGCCTCCGCAGGGGTGGTGACCCCAGCGAATGAAAGGGCTCCTTTTCCGCGGCAGGATTTATCTAGCAAGGTGGCCGGTGCTTCTCACTGGCCCCGACGCACGCCAGCGTCCTCCTCCAAACCCTCGCTGCCTCTATTTATGTCTCTCTTTCTCTTTTCTTCCCGCCCACCCTGCCCCAGAAAAGATGATTGGGTGGACATCCCTTCTGAAAGCGGGTATGGACCCCATGCAGGTTCAAAAGATGGGTGATTGGGCATCAGGAGACATGATGACCCACTACGACGAGAAAGTCCTAAGGGACCCAGGGTGTGTTGAGGCGTAAAAAGCTTACACCGAGCCACTCGAAGTTCTCGTACAGAAAGTGAAGAACAAGAAGGCAACCCGTGTCCCCGACGTCGACTGCGAGACATGCCACCGAAGAACGGAGGGCTCCACAAAAGAGCTCTACGTTTTCCCAAGTGTGATAGATGTGGCTCTTAAGCAAGATCCCATATATTTACTACGTTTTACAAGGTTGCCGACCAAATTTACTAATTCTTACAAACGTCGCAATCATAGCAAGATGAATGAAAAAAGACCCCGCCTCGTTTACCCATGCCGTTCATTTGAAGGAATCCATCCGTGAGACTTACGCCGTCCAAGTGCCCGTGCCTTGCAACCCTTGAGTGCAAGTATAATATTATACTTCCTCCCGTTACGATACCGCTCCTGGGGGGCAGGGAAAAAAAGCGAAGGATGAAAAGCAATGGTGAGGTCCGTCCCCTTCGATGTGGTTGTTGCAAACGAATATGCTCCGAGGTAATCAACAAACCACGAAAGGGCTCCAAGCGCGGCACGTCAAGTGACCCACCGCCAGCAGCAAAGAAACGAAAGTGCGCCAGATGTGGTGATTCGGGTCACAACGTTTTGACATGCAAGAAGCAGGATGATACATAGCAGATCGGTGAATGTCGTTTTCCCTTGTTCCCTTATCAAACAAAGATGGAACCCAAAAAGCACCGAATTCCAATGTGGAGAGCGGCTCACAACGTGTACTTTCCGGACAAGAAGATGCCACATGTCAACATATGACACGGAAGATTTGTGTTTGCCCAAGATCATCCATTCTCTGTCGCCAGCGTCTCGACCCTGAGACGTGAATCTGAAAGTAACACCTCCCGCTTCAGGCTGCCCGTGATGCAGTCTGCATCTGATTGCTACCACCCACACATTGTGTTCGTGTCGTTGTACATTTTAGCCGCTCACCCAATGACACAGATGGTTGGACGGCTCTGCATATTGCCAGCCGAGAACGGTCACTCAGAAGTTGTCAAGGAATTGATCGCAGCTGGTGCCAAGGTCGACGTGCAGAACAATTGTATGTTTTACGATGCGAAGAATGTTTTTTTGTTCATGTGGGTGCTATGAGGCCCCCACGTGCGAGGCAGATGACATCACAGAAGAGGCATAGGTATTGCAGAAGGGGGTACAGCTACTGGACGTCCGGCTCAGCAAACTCGAAGGCTTGAATGTAGCCGGTGCTTCTCACTGGCCCCGACGCACGCCAGCGTCCTCCTCCAAACCCTCGCTACCTCTATTTATGTCTCTCTTTCTCTTTTCTTCCCGCCCTCCCTGCCCCAGAAAAGATGATTGGGTGGGTCGCGTTTCTGCGGACCTTGTTCAATGAGGAAGAGTGGAGGGACGTGAGTAGAAGCCTCCGAGGCCTCCCGGACGATACGACCCTTCTGACACTGGAGAGGCTTCCGATGTGGGCACTTCCGGTGCGTGTGCCCAGTCCTGAGCTGTACCGCAGAGTACAGGACTTGGTGAGAGCGCGTGATCAGAGCTCTCCTGCGCTGGTCAGTCCCGTAACACCGGTTGAGAAGAGGTCAACGTCTCAGCGGCGGGCGCTAAAGCGTGCCCTCGAGGACGTCCCCCTGATGCAGCCCGCCCTCGCATGAGGAGCCTGTACACGACTGCAGGCACAAGGAGGGTCAACAACTCGAACACGGCCACGTACAGGGAGTGGCGTGCGAGCGAGGGCGTGCATCCATACCCGACGACGGTCCGGAGGCTTGAGAACTTCGGCGGATACCTGTAGGCATGAAAGATGAGGCGTACAAGGCGCCCCACAACATCATCAACGCCATCTTAGCCGAGGACACGGCGGATGGTTGGGTTCTCGAGAATCCTGCTGACGACATCCGCAGGATGATCAGAGCGTTGAAGAGAGCGGCGCCTGACCCTGAGAGCGACGAGCCCCGAGGCGCCGCACAGTCCCGTCAGATCTTCGGCTTCGTGCGGACCGTTGGCGGGTACGGCGCGGATGTGCAGCTGCTGGGTGAGCACTTCACTCTCCATGCAGTCGATCCTGACGGAGGATGTCCGCGTCGGCGAGGGCGGCGTGAGGGTTGGATCGACTATGTTCAAGGCAACAGGGACGTGCAGTAGATACCTCACCTTTGAAAGCATCAATCTGTTGCCCCCTTTGCTCCTGCCGAATGGACCCGACAGCGTGCCAGAGTCTATTCTGTACTGCCCTGTCGAGGTCTTTTCCCTTCTGAAACTCATGGCCAAGGGGAAACGCCTCTTGTGCCGGTTTCCCGTCCATGCCTCGTTTAGGGATGCCCTCCGCGGGACTGCGGGGAAGCGGGGCATCCTGCAGCCGTTCAACGACGCCGACTGCTCGGGACGGACGAGGGCGCGTTTTCTAACCCACAGTGCCCGGATAGATGGTTGTTGCATCCCTTCTGAAAGCGGGTATGGACCCCATGCAGGTTCAAAAGATGGGTGATTGGGCATCAGGAGACATGGTGACCCACTACGACGAGAAAGTCCTAAGGGACCCAGGGTGTGTTGAGGCGTAAAAAGCTTACACCGAGCCACTCGAAGTTCTCGTACAGAAAGTGAAGAACAAGAAGGCAACCCGTGTCCCCGACGTCGACTGCGAGACATGCCACCGAAGAACGGAGGGCTCCACAAAAGAGCTCTACGTTTTCCCAAGTGTGATGGATGTGGCTCTTAAGCAAGATCCCATATATTTACTACGTTTTACAAGGTTGCCGACCAAATTTACTAATTCTTACAAACGTCGCAATCATAGCAAGATGAATGAAAAAAGACCCCGCCTCGTTTACCCATGCCGTTCATTTGAAGGAATCCATCCGTGAGACTTACGCCGTCCAAGTGCCCGTGCCTTGCAACCCTTGAGTGCAAGTATAATATTATACTTCCTCCCGTTACGATACCGCTCCTGGGGGGCAGGGAAAAAAAGCGAAGGATGAAAAGCAATGGTGAGGTCCGTCCCCTTCGATGTGGTTGTTGCAAACGAATATGCTCCGAGGTAATCAACAAACCACGAAAGGGCTCCAAGCGCGGCACGTCAAGTGACCCACCGCCAGCAGCAAAGAAACGAAAGTGCGCCAGATGTGGTGATTCGGGTCACAACGTTTTGACATGCAAGAAGCAGGATGATACATAGCAGATCGGTGAATGTCGTTTTCCCTTGTTCCCTTATCAAACAAAGATGGAACCCAAAAAACACCGAATTCCAATGTGGAGAGCGGCTCACAACGTGTACTTTCCGGACAAGAAGATGCCACATGTCAACATATGACACGGAAGATTTGTGTTTGCCCAAGATCATCCATTCTCTGTCGCCAGCGTCTCGACCCTGAGACGTGAATCTGAAAGTAACACCTCCCGCTTCAGGCTGCCCGTGATGCAGTCTGCATCTGATTGCTACCACCCACACATTGTGTTCGTGTCGTTGTACATTTTAGCCGCTCACCCAATGACACAGATGGTCGGACGGCTCTGCATGTTGCCAGCGAGAATGGTCACTCAGAAGTTGTCAAGGAATTGATCGCAGCTGGTGCCAAGGTCGACGTGCAGAACGATGGTATGTTTTACGATGCGAAGAATGTTTTTTTGTTCATGTGGGTGCTATGAGGCCCCCACGTGTGAGGCAGATGACATCACAGAAGAGGCATAGGTATTGCAGAAGGGGGTACAGCTACTGGACGTCCGGCTCAGCAAACTCGAAGGCTTGAATGTAGCCGGTGCTTCTCACTGGCCCCGACGCACGCCAGCGTCCTCCTCCAAACCCTCGCTACCTCTATTTATGTCTCTCTTTCTCTTTTCTTCCCGCCCTCCCTGCCCCAGAAAAGATGATTGGGTGGGTCGCGTTTCTGCGGACCTTGTTCAATGAGGAAGAGTGGAGGGACGTGAGTAGAAGCCTCCGAGGCCTCCCGGACGATACGACCCTTCTGACACTGGAGAGGCTTCCGATGTGGGCACTTCCGGTGCGTGTGCCCAGTCCTGAGCTGTACCGCAGAGTACAGGACTTGGTGAGAGCGCGTGATCAGAGCTCTCCTGCGCTGGTCAGTCCCGTAACACCGGTTGAGAAGAGGTCAACGTCTCAGCGGCGGGCGCTAAAGCGTGCCCTCGAGGACGTCCCCCTGATGCAGCCCGCCCTCGCATGAGGAGCCTGTACACGACTGCAGGCACAAGGAGGGTCAACAACTCGAACACGGCCACGTACAGGGAGTGGCGTGCGAGCGAGGGCGTGCATCCATACCCGACGACGGTCCGGAGGCTTGAGAACTTCGGCGGATACCTGTAGGCATGAAAGATGAGGCGTACAAGGCGCCCCACAACATCATCAACGCCATCTTAGCCGAGGACACGGCGGATGGTTGGGTTCTCGAGAATCCTGCTGACGACATCCGCAGGATGATCAGAGCGTTGAAGAGAGCGGCGCCTGACCCTGAGAGCGACGAGCCCCGAGGCGCCGCACAGTCCCGTCAGATCTTCGGCTTCGTGCGGACCGTTGGCGGGTACGGCGCGGATGTGCAGCTGCTGGGTGAGCACTTCACTCTCCATGCAGTCGATCCTGACGGAGGATGTCCGCGTCGGCGAGGGCGGCGTGAGGGTTGGATCGACTATGTTCAAGGCAACAGGGACGTGCAGTAGATACCTCACCTTTGAAAGCATCAATCTGTTGCCCCCTTTGCTCCTGCCGAATGGACCCGACAGCGTGCCAGAGTCTATTCTGTACTGCCCTGTCGAGGTCTTTTCCCTTCTGAAACTCATGGCCAAGGGGAAACGCCTCTTGTGCCGGTTTCCCGTCCATGCCTCGTTTAGGGATGCCCTCCGCGGGACTGCGGGGAAGCGGGGCATCCTGCAGCCGTTCAACGACGCCGACTGCTCGGGACGGACGAGGGCGCGTTTTCTAACCCACAGTGCCCGGATAGATGGTTGTTGCATCCCTTCTGAAAGCGGGTATGGACCCCATGCAGGTTCAAAAGATGGGTGATTGGGCATCAGGAGACATGGTGACCCACTACGACGAGAAAGTCCTAAGGGACCCAGGGTGTGTTGAGGCGTAAAAAGCTTACACCGAGCCACTCGAAGTTCTCGTACAGAAAGTGAAGAACAAGAAGGCAACCCGTGTCCCCGACGTCGACTGCGAGACATGCCACCGAAGAACGGAGGGCTCCACAAAAGAGCTCTACGTTTTCCCAAGTGTGATGGATGTGGCTCTTAAGCAAGATCCCATATATTTACTACGTTTTACAAGGTTGCCGACCAAATTTACTAATTCTTACAAACGTCGCAATCATAGCAAGATGAATGAAAAAAGACCCCGCCTCGTTTACCCATGCCGTTCATTTGAAGGAATCCATCCGTGAGACTTACGCCGTCCAAGTGCCCGTGCCTTGCAACCCTTGAGTGCAAGTATAATATTATACTTCCTCCCGTTACGATACCGCTCCTGGGGGGCAGGGAAAAAAAGCGAAGGATGAAAAGCAATGGTGAGGTCCGTCCCCTTCGATGTGGTTGTTGCAAACGAATATGCTCCGAGGTAATCAACAAACCACGAAAGGGCTCCAAGCGCGGCACGTCAAGTGACCCACCGCCAGCAGCAAAGAAACGAAAGTGCGCCAGATGTGGTGATTCGGGTCACAACGTTTTGACATGCAAGAAGCAGGATGATACATAGCAGATCGGTGAATGTCGTTTTCCCTTGTTCCCTTATCAAACAAAGATGGAACCCAAAAAACACCGAATTCCAATGTGGAGAGCGGCTCACAACGTGTACTTTCCGGACAAGAAGATGCCACATGTCAACATATGACACGGAAGATTTGTGTTTGCCCAAGATCATCCATTCTCTGTCGCCAGCGTCTCGACCCTGAGACGTGAATCTGAAAGTAACACCTCCCGCTTCAGGCTGCCCGTGATGCAGTCTGCATCTGATTGCTACCACCCACACATTGTGTTCGTGTCGTTGTACATTTTAGCCGCTCACCCAATGACACAGATGGTTGGACGGCTCTGCATATTGCCAGCGAGAACGGTCACTCAGAAGTTGTCAAGGAATTGATCGCAGCTGGTGCCAAGGTCGACGTGCAGAACAATGGTATGTTTTACGATGCGAAGAATGTTTTTTTGTTCATGTGGAGGCAGATGACATCACAGAAGAGGCATAGGTATTGCAGAAGGGGGTACAGCTACTGGACGTCCGGCTCAGCAAACTCGAAGGCTTGAATGTAGCCGGTGCTTCTCACTGGCCCCGACGCACGCCAGCGTCCTCCTCCAAACCCTCGCTACCTCTATTTATGTCTCTCTTTCTCTTTTCTTCCCGCCCTCCCTGCCCCAGAAAAGATGATTGGGTGGGTCGCGTTTCTGCGGACCTTGTTCAATGAGGAAGAGTGGAGGGACGTGAGTAGAAGCCTCCGAGGCCTCCCGGACGATACGACCCTTCTGACACTGGAGAGGCTTCCGATGTGGGCACTTCCGGTGCGTGTGCCCAGTCCTGAGCTGTACCGCAGAGTACAGGACTTGGTGAGAGCGCGTGATCAGAGCTCTCCTGCGCTGGTCAGTCCCGTAACACCGGTTGAGAAGAGGTCAACGTCTCAGCGGCGGGCGCTAAAGCGTGCCCTCGAGGACGTCCCCCTGATGCAGCCCGCCCTCGCATGAGGAGCCTGTACACGACTGCAGGCACAAGGAGGGTCAACAACTCGAACACGGCCACGTACAGGGAGTGGCGTGCGAGCGAGGGCGTGCATCCATACCCGACGACGGTCCGGAGGCTTGAGAACTTCGGCGGATACCTGTAGGCATGAAAGATGAGGCGTACAAGGCGCCCCACAACATCATCAACGCCATCTTAGCCGAGGACACGGCGGATGGTTGGGTTCTCGAGAATCCTGCTGACGACATCCGCAGGATGATCAGAGCGTTGAAGAGAGCGGCGCCTGACCCTGAGAGCGACGAGCCCCGAGGCGCCGCACAGTCCCGTCAGATCTTCGGCTTCGTGCGGACCGTTGGCGGGTACGGCGCGGATGTGCAGCTGCTGGGTGAGCACTTCACTCTCCATGCAGTCGATCCTGACGGAGGATGTCCGCGTCGGCGAGGGCGGCGTGAGGGTTGGATCGACTATGTTCAAGGCAACAGGGACGTGCAGTAGATACCTCACCTTTGAAAGCATCAATCTGTTGCCCCCTTTGCTCCTGCCGAATGGACCCGACAGCGTGCCAGAGTCTATTCTGTACTGCCCTGTCGAGGTCTTTTCCCTTCTGAAACTCATGGCCAAGGGGAAACGCCTCTTGTGCCCGTTTCCCGTCCATGCCTCGTTTAGGGATGCCCTCCGCGGGACTGCGGGGAAGCGGGGCATCCTGCAGCCGTTCAACGACGCCGACTGCTCGGGACGGACGAGGGCGCGTTTTCTAACCCACAGTGCCCGGATAGATGGTTGTTGCATCCCTTCTGAAAGCGGGTATGGACCCCATGCAGGTTCAAAAGATGGGTGATTGGGCATCAGGAGACATGGTGACCCACTACGACGAGAAAGTCCTAAGGGACCCAGGGTGTGTTGAGGCGTAAAAAGCTTACACCGAGCCACTCGAAGTTCTCGTACAGAAAGTGAAGAACAAGAAGGCAACCGTTCATTTGAAGGAATCCATCCGTGAGACTTACGCCGTCCAAGTGCCCGTGCCTTGCAACCCTTGAGTGCAAGTATAATATTATACTTCCTCCCGTTACGATACCGCTCCTGGGGGGCAGGGAAAGAAAGCGAAGGATGAAAAGCAATGGTGAGGTCCGTCCCCTTCGATGTGGTTGTTGCAAACGAATATGCTCCGAGGTAATCAACAAACCACGAAAGGGCTCCAAGCGCGGCACGTCAAGTGACCCACCGCCAGCAGCAAAGAAACGAAAGTGCGCCAGATGTGGTGATTCGGGTCACAACGTTTTCAGAGAGAATGGTCGCTTGAAGGTTGTCAAGGAATTGATCGCAGCTGGTGCCAACGTCGCTCCCCCCAGTCGGGCCTAAATCCGACGGGTTTGACCTCAGCACCATGAAGGGGCAAGGGCGGGTCCTGCTGGACGTGCGACGGGCCGAGTGGCACCATGTGTTGCGGGGCAGCTGGGTCAGTCCGCCTGGGCGCAGCTAGCTGAGCGCCATCCTTTGACGGGGTGCAGGACGGCCCTCACGACCATTGTGGCCGGGGTCGTGTCCTACGCAACGCGCTAGGGGCGCGGCGCCGGCAAAGGAGACCGCCGGGGCGACTCCGGCGACAGCGGTGACGTTCGGCCGCGTCCCCCGCCGCGTCCTCCTCTGCTGAAGGGTCCTCCGGACCCTCCTCGGTCGACGAAGGCGATCGGATCGCATCAGCTGGTGCCTTCGACGCCTAGACGATCCACACGTTTCTCGGATTTACGGCTGGCATTGCGACGGCACGCAGACATTCCTTCTCCTTGAACTGCTTGCAGAGAGCCTCGAGCAACGGCTTAAACGGGCGAAGAAGGGTGCATCAACAACAGCATCACGCAGACCATTCCTGTCCTGGGCCGAGTATTATTCGATTTGTCTTGGTTTGCTTCGTGGAGTTGGTGCTCTACATAAACATCGCTGTTTGCACCGTGACATCAAGCCACAGAACATCATGCTTCCATCCGAAGGGGTTGCAAAGCTAGTCGACCTTGGAATCTCAAAGGAGAAGGCCGCCATGACGGCCACGGGTACCCAAGCGGGTACTTTTCCCTACATGGCGCCTGAGGTTCAGAACAACCATCGATACTCGTTTCCTGCTGACATGTACAGCGTGGGCTGCACAGCATGGCAGCTCATCAATGGGCGCACACCGTGGGAATGGGTTACGCTGCTTGGTTTCTTGGCCCAGCATCAAGCCGGTCTTCCAATGGACAGCATACAGGCAACACCCACGATAGCGCCCGGGCTGGTGGAGCTCATAGCAAGCCTGCTGAAGTACAACCCAGGAGACCGGTGCACGAACGCTGATGCAATAACTAAATGTCAGCAACTGAGAGAGCAGCATGTGTAGAGACGCAAGAACTACGTCGCAGATGCGTACAGCAGCGAACGTTAACAGCGAGAACTGGATTCGCCCCCGAAAAGGGATGAAAGAGTTGCGACGAAGCCCGTTTCCGGTATGTCTTCTTTGTCACAGCGCGGATGCTGACAGGGAAGTGGAGATGGTGCAAGCTGTCGACAGGCGAATAGAAGAAGATTGGGCAATTGCGAAGGAAAGAATCATGATCACTCACCTTCCAACCTCCTTTTTGACCACCTTGTGTCTGCGGTGTCTACTTTTCACGTTGCCACTCAAAACAGAATCAGGACTATCTAGTGGTATTCTGTAGCCCCTGAGCAGACGAGCGCCCCACGACCGAACGCAGCGACCCCGTCATCGATCGAATGTAGATGACAGAACGGCCACAAGCAAGAAAAGGGCCTTCTTCAAGAGCACTCAATCCAGCTTTACACCGCAGTGCGAGGTTTCCCAACACGGGCAGGCTAGGGTCACGTAGAATCTAAGGAAGAGTCAAAACAATCTAATCAACAACCGACAGACGGTTTTATTGCTCTCGTTCAAGCACCAGATACTTCTTTCTTTCACAACAAGCTCATGCACTTCTTCCCATCCCGACTCCCTCTTTGCTCCATATTACACACTGCGACTACAACTCATTGCGGAAGCACGCTCTCGTACTTATGCCCATTCTGTCTCGAATGCTGCACGGAGAGAGTGAATTCCAGCCTCAGAAGCCGGAGTTCAAGAGGGGCCACCCGAGTCGCACCCCCCGAAAAGCGGATTGGGTACAACCAAACCGCGTGTGAATGCGCGCCCGAAAGACGGGTGTGACACCCTCTTCAAAAGCTTCAGCCTCTGAGGCTGGACTCCACCGTGTGTTTTTTTTAGACGCTCTCGGCCGTTCAACTGTCCACATGACGTCAGCCGTGCCCGCGCATTACTGCAGTAAGTGGAGGTCGTAGGAAAGCCCCCCCCGCTAGGCATGATGAATGCCCACTCCTCACCAAACGACTAACAACTGTGTCGGAAACAAGGCCGGGGAGGCTGGTGAGAACCACTGTCACCAAACAACCAAACAGTTTTCTTTTGCCGCGGCGGCACCACGGATTCGTCACCCGGCCGTACAGGCCCCGATGGGGAGAAGCCGCGCAGGTGCTGGCGGCAAGCCACCCGCAGCGACGCGAACGTAGTGGGAGGAAAGGCACCCCGAGCAATCGGAAGGAGCCACCCACAAGCACCCACAGACACGCAACCACCTACATAAGTACGCCGAAGTTCAAGAACTTGAAGACATGCAATGATGGAACCTCCGCTCAACTGAACCTAGTGGGCGTAGGGAAGCCACCGAGCGAAAAACGTACAACACACATCAAGCAAACACTCTTTTCTTTCTGCTTTCACCCAAACCGGCAAACAAGCGGCCCAGTACAGCCGGCCTAACCTCGAAGCCGGCTCACAGAGCGGCTGTTCTTTTCTTAGAATCGCGGTCCGTTGGGCCGGTGGAAAGGAAGGTGCCTGATGGAAAAATACTCGAGGGACTGCCTTGTGCTCATTTCGAAGGAGGCTAGAGGGGGAGAAAACAATACAACTACAAAGTGGGTCTTTTTTGTTGCCCTCCGGGGGGGCCTCCTCGTCGGTGTAGCCCAAGGCGCCCAGGAGGCGCCTCAGCCCGGCTTCCGCGGTGCCCTCGACCTCGCGGGCGACCTTCAACACCGTCGAGAGACGGCGGTTGTTCGCGGTGAAGGAAAAAAGGGACGGGACATCAGTCCCGACCACCCTCTTCACCCAACTCACCGCGCCCGACCTGTCGAGTTGCTTCGGCATTTTTGTTGAACGCTTACGCCCGCCACTAAACCCAGGGTTACCTGTGTTTCGTGTGGGCTACAGCACATTTACCTCCTTTGATCTATCGCAACTGGCAGTCTCCTCAAGCATTTCCTACAAAGCAGGTGCTTATACAAAAAAAAAAAAAAATGGTCCGCCTTCTGTGTCCGTGGCTTAAAGGACCGAAACACGGAGCAGACGGGGCCAGTGCGGTGTTGAGCACATATCCATTCCAAGCACGTTCTTGCAATCCCCCTAGCCTAGGCATACCCCCTGCAATTCCCCTAGGCTAGGCATACCTTCTGCGATCCCTTCACCCTTTTCCCTTTTCTATTTTAGCATCAAACATGCGTGTGAGGCAGTGTCCTGCCTCAGCATTAAACTAAGATTTCCCCCCCGTCTCTTTTCTTGCCTTTCCCTCACCCCTCACAACCAGCACCAAGAACAACGTCACCCCGTCTCTTTTTAGCCGCATGCAATGTGTGAGGCAACTGAACCGCCCAGGTGGGACCTTCTGATCATGATAATTTGCCAGGTTGCCACCTCCCACAAACTGCAGGGAGCAGCCAGCTGGATCTGGCCGAGGCTACGTCAGGACGGATTTGGCAGGTGAGCAGCGACACCTCCCCATATTGCGCAGCACGAGAGTACCGGGGAAAGCCTGCCACGCGTCACGTGTTCGGCGGTACTGCAGAGCCACGGGCCTACGGGTCAGGTGGCTACCGATTTCCCCTACTAAAGCATCAAGGCGTGGCGCACCTTGGGGCTTGGCGCTTGCGCTGAACACAAGCTCGTAGAGACGGTCAGCCACAGGGCAGAGCGGGACGGGGTTGGTACTGTCCTGCCTTCGACTCAAGCTTTGGCCAACTGTGGTTGACTGTCACGTTCCTGCACCCGGAGCGGCCTTTTTCTTTTTCTTCTCTTGTTGGTAGGTGTCATGGAGGGGCCTTCACGTGGTGACACTGTTGACCGCACCTTACTGGGGGGGGGTCGAATACAAGAGGTACCTGTTCTATTCGGCGTGCCGATCCTGCAATTTTTCCGAAAAAGAAATGGAAAGAAGTACCGCAAACCCGGAAGCCGCGGGAACTCCCTTCTTCTTGAAAGACGCACGTAATTTGTGGTCCCCGGGTCTATTTTTCACGGTTCTCTTCATCGGAGCTGAACGCGAGCACAAATTCGCCGAAAAAGGTCTGCTACACGGGCCAGCAAAGAAATGTCACCAACCAGTGGGTCGATTCCCGTCCTTTCCATTGAAACCCTGTGGGTTCCACGCCCGGTGCCCCGCATCTGGTAAAGACCCACGAACCACGCACATAAATCTTGGTCCCCGCGTCTATTTTTCACGGTTCTCTTCATCGGAGCTCATCGCGATCAGAAAGCCGTCGAAAAAGGTCTGTTATGCGGACCAAGAAAAATCCAGCTTTTTTCCAGATTTCCACAATGCCTCTTGTATTCAAGGTACCTCTTCTATTCAAGGTACCTCCTGTATTCGACCCCCCCCAGTAATTGAGTCGCGGTCGCCGATCCCTCAACTGCCAGCATCATGTACTTGATGCGACGCGGAACAAGTGCTGACAGCACCGCCTGGCGAATAGAGGGCCACAAAAGTGGCAAATCGACCGGTCGGGGGGTGCTTAGCAGCCAATGGCCTGATGGCTGAGTGCACCTAAGCAGGGCTGCATCCTCGTGTTGTAGCCGTGTTGTGTATAAGGCTTCGCGGGGGCCTGGTCAACCACCTCATCACCATAGGCGCAAACTTTCTCGACAGTGATTGGACAGTCGGGATGCCGGGGGTGGGTCTCCATGAAGAAGAGAAAAGTAAAGCGAGACCTGCCCCCTGCGCCTGCTGTCTCCGGCTGCTTCGGCAGACGACACACTACTACTACTACTACTGTGCAGTCTATCGACACAGATTGTTGCTGCGTATCAAGTTCAAACTACATTTAATACTCTTGTTACTACATTTGTACTGGCGGGAACATCTTCGGAACAACGGTTGCACATGAACGAGAAAACAAAGCCAACGAAAAAGTGATAATGCGGGAAACCCCCCCAGAGACGTTTGTCCCTGTACACGTGAAGCGCAAGAGACCTTTGCCTTATCATTTTCATTGCCTTCGGTCAGTTGATGCTGATCGTCCGTTTATCAGTGCAAGCCCGAACTCCGGAAATGTTCTTTTCTATTTCTTCTTCTTTTTCTTACCACGTCCAGGAATGGGTTCAGGGTAGTGCGCCAACGAAAACTCTACTCTCGCGGTGTACAGTTTTGAGGTGTTTTCTTTTTTACATAAGCGCGAGCTTGGATGGAAATGCTCGACGAAGCTGCCAGACAAAGAGCCGAAGGGATCCCAAGTGCTGTAACTACCGAACCACGTGTTGAACGGACGTGAGGTCATGCGGGTCTACCCCTACACGACACGTCACAAGCACAACATGTCAAAAATCCTGAGAGAGAAAACAGCACACGGTGTTGTAAGCGAAGAACAAATCAGATTGTGTTTGTATTGTATTTTGCCTCTCTACCTCTATATTTCCTCCCCTCCATTCGGAGTCGAAGCAGCTACGTCGAGTATTTTTGCGATATCTCGCCTCCCCTTTCCCCGCCCCTTTTGCGCGACCCACTTGTTATGAAAAGAAGAAGGGATATCTGTTATGTTGATAACACGGGACGAACACTGTGGCCACATGGGTTTAAACTGTGTTCACACGTAATCACGTGTTTTGTCTGTGCATATGGTATGTCACACGTTGTATAACATGTGAGACATGGAGGGGGAGGGGGTGTGGGCATGAAGATACTGGAGGAACAATGATGATGATGTGCTTGTATGCGCTCTGGGTAGCCAACAGGAAGTAGGTACGGTAGCTTCTTGTCTTTGTCTTGATCAGCTGGGTTTCGACGAATGACGTAGCACAACACGCATATCATCTGCGGGATTTATAGGGGTACCAGTTCGGCCTTGCAACTAACAGACCTTGCGAACGAGATGAAAGGAAAATGTTGAATTTGGACGTATTTTGGACCGGGCTTGTTATTGGACCGGACAAGTTTTGGATTTTCTGGCCAACAATAAGCGAACTTTACTCGAATAAGCAAGTGGGATTTTTTGTCCGGTCCAAAACATTTTGCGAATACGGTATATCTTACCCCGCCTGTACATCACCATCTCAATACTTTGCCAGAACCTTTGTTGCACACACGCCCTCCTTCCCTGCCCCCTTTAGACAGTTTACCACGTGAAACCTCATAACAAGTGGGCCGCGTGGGCTAGCCAAAGTGATAACTATTGTGAAGATGTACGTAAAGGGAGGCGGTCGGGGGGGGGGGGGGGGGCAGTGCTGACACTACCCTGAGAGCCCCCAACGACTTTGCAAGGGACCCCCCCCCCCCCCTATACAGTGCAGTTGCCTTGGAGGCTGGGTGGTCGAATTCTCTAAGGTGAAATGGTCAAAATTCCCTGGCAAAAGTGGGCCCACAAAAAATTTTCAAAGTGTGGTTTTTGGGGTATTTGGGCCAAAAAAAAGTTTTTTTTTTCTGACCACCCACCGTGGTGACCACCTTAGAGAGTGACAGGTAGCGTCCCCCCTCCACAGTGAAAATAGCCTGTATATAGGGGGGGGGGGGGGGGTCAGGTCAGATTCTGCCAACGACTCCGCAATCTGGCCGCTTAGGGCCACCCCTGGGGGGGGGGGGGGGGGGGCGCGGGCGGATAATTGTACACTTATTCGACAGAGACCTGATCGCCAAAAGGACTGTTTTCTTTTTGTAGAAACAATGCATTGGAGGCACGTAGTACAAAGCAAACACACGCCTATTCTTTTTTATATGCCCCACACAGGGGGATTTCAAGGCGAGCCAGCAGCGAGTCAATAGTCGCTGGTCGATACACACGAGCTAGACGGCGGAAGTAGGCGCTGTCATTGACAGCCCGCCTTCATGCGGTTCTTTTCGTAGACCCAGCAGTCCATGACATCCTTCGCGAGTTCTCCGTATCTAAGAGGTAATTGCGCAGATTGCAAATCGTTGTGCTGCCAGGTTCAACGGGCCCCTACTACTATCTGGGCGGTCACTTCATTCCGAAGATTCTGGAAGGAGTTCCGTTCCGCGAAGGGACGGAAGTCGTTATCAATCTCTGAGTTCTGGTTTGCGCTCAGTCCCCTTAAGAAGTAGTGCGCGTCTCGGGTAAGCAGCAAGCCGCCGATGCCAAAAGACATCTCCTACAACGACACGCCCACCTATTTAAGGGTCGAGATCTCGTTCGTTAACGGAATCAACCTGACAAATCACTCCACCAACCAGGAGCGGCCATGCACCACCACACAATTCATCGAGAAAGAGCTCTCAATCTGTCAAATTCTTGAGATCGTCCTGACCTAGTAAAATTCCCCGTGTTGAGTCAAATAATCAGCACAGGCAGTAAACCTGTCAGAATGTCACCTCTTTCTCGGTCTGGGAGTCTTCTTCTCCGTAGTTGCACAGGTTGCTCGTCGATGGTTGTCAATACGCGCTCTACAGTGCCCCTCTCCATCCCAGGACCGCACGGCACGGTGTGTGGCATGACAGCTCTTCTGACGATGGTCTTCGGCCGTGGGTGTGGTTCGCTGGTAGACATGTCGGTGACGTCGTAGAAAAGACCTGTGGTGCAACTGGTGGAAACAGGCGAGTTCACCCGGAACGAAAGACCTCTCCATCCGGACCAGACCGCTCTAGTTTCACCGCAGTGGCCCTTCCCGGCGAGCTGCGAGGGAGTGCTTTCTTCTGGTCTTTGCAGAAAGCCACCAGGCTGACCTCGATTTGTCAAGCAAAGCCTCTGGCGCCCTCAGTGGCGGTAGCTAAGTATTCGGGTTGGTCTTTTTTCGTCTTTTCTTTTTGTCGCATCGACGAAAAAGACGACAAAAAGACAAAGACGGAGACCCTAGAACCCCGGAAATTCAAGCGGACTTTAACTCTAAAAAGACGAGGGACTCAGCAGAAATAGTGCGAAAGCTGTGCCAAAGAGCGATCTTTTGTTGTCGTGTTCACGACGAGCAGACATGGTGCAAGCCCTGGGCGGGTTCCTGTGCACCCCCACCAAGACATAGAAGCTTTCGTCCTTCTTTTGGCGAGTCTTTGTTCCTCGACGACACGTCTGCCGATGGGTAAGTTCGGGCGATACGCCGAGCCACTCCGAGAAAGGTCTGCATCTTGTACGCTCCTCCAAAGCTGGGGAATCCAGGGCTTCGTCTCGAGATGTTTCCCCTCCCTGGAAGATGTGTGTCTTCTCGTTGCGGGATGTACTTGAGAGTTCTTCCACGAAGAAGTTCCTGCGTCGCGCCGAGGTTTGGCCAATTGAAAAAAGACCTATTTTGTTCTTGAAAGTATGCCAATACTGCAGGGAATAGTTGACTAGACCTCTTGAGTTTGTGCTGACCACGAATAGGGGAGTCGGGAGAACCTACAAAGCCAAAAGCAGGACCGACCCCCCCGTTCGTGAGAAAAAGCGAAGAATAAAAATCCCTTCTTTGGTTGCCCGTATTACCAAATTGCCAAGTACAATTATTCGTCTTGTCCCCTCCTCACCCCCTTTTGCAAGTGTGAAATCAAGTAAAAAAGAAGCAGAGGCAGCATGTACAGCTCAGCTGCCTCAAGATCCCCTTGACTTTTCCTTTTCTTCGCCCCATAGCTGGACACATCCCCCACCCGTTTGATTTCTTTTGATCACCAGATATCTCTTCCTGACTGGCAACACGCTGTTCTGCCAGAGCGCACACTTCTCCACTTTCTTCAGCGGAGCATTGAATACTACTGCGAACGAACCAGGAGTCTCGTGGCATTGCTTGGACCGAGTCCTCCGAGAAACGGGGGGTAAACTCTGCTCTCCAGCCGGACGGTACAACAGTGCTTGTTTGCTCTCCGTATTGCCTGGCGACACCTAGCAAGAAAGGGTGCATCACTGGGGTTTAGGTCTGGGTTCAGATTGAAGGTAGTGTGAGTGGCGCTCTCGGGGGGGTACCCGCGGCTCCTGGTTAGTTCCAGGCGACGGGTACCGCGTCGTCGAGTGCAACGTGGCCGAGGCGATCATTTCCCTCACGTTCGACATGGAAAAAAACAGGGGAGATCTCATTCTCTTGCATCGGGCCGTACCGTGAACGGCAATAGGTCTCCTACAAGCCTCTGGCCGACAGAACAATGTAGGTAAGGGAAGTCGGCAAACTCGATCCGAGACTTCGAGAAAAGGATTGGCTCTGAGGACACATGCGGGATTGTCAGTGCGGGTTTAGGTCTGGGCTCAGATTGAAGGTGCTGCGAGTGGCGCTCTCGGGGGTGCTACCCGCAGCTCGTGATTTCTTCCAGGCCTTCTTGCATGTTGTGCCCGCAACGAAGTGCCAGCTTGGAACTGTTACGAACAAGAGGAATCCAACTGGTTGATTAAACCACAGCATTTCGCTTCATCACAGCGGCACGAAGGTGTCTTTTGTAAGTGACTCCAGACCTGTGATCGCCAGTCAGAAACAGTGGCAGGCCAGCCACGCCGAGTGGTGCACGACCAAAGCGAAGGCAGAGACAGCGCTGCTGTCCGCCATCAGAAGGCGCACGACGCTCGGCTGGCCGCGTTGGAGTTGCGAGACCAAGCATGGGCCGGGGCGAAGCTTGCCCGGAAGGCGGAGGCCGCAGCGGAGAGCGGCCTTGGCGGGGCAGAGGAACCGTGACGGGTACAAACGGGCCCTCGTAGAAGAAGAGTACCAAGCCGCCAGGGAGTAAAAGTGCCAGAGGGAAATGCGGAGGAACCGAAGAATCATCGAGGAAGAGCTGCGGTTGGAGGCGGAGCTGAGCCGCGAAAAAGCGGCGTCGAAGCTGCAAAAGAGCCGGGATCGGATATCAGAAGCACAGCGATCCCGTGCCTTGCTATCCTTCGAGCGCCGGTCGGCTGAACTTCGGAAGTCGGCCCGCGAGCTGAAGTTCGAAGCAAAGAAGAATGCGTGGCAGGCGGCGGAGACTGAGCAGGCCGCCCTCATCCTCTCCGCCTTGAACACATCCGGAGGCGAAGCCACCGTAGTACGGCAGCATCCAGCCCGCAAGCTGCCGTACTCCTCAGAGACGTCCAGAGAGCAGCGTCCATGAGCTTGTTAGAGGTAAACCGTGCCAGCTGTTGGCTGTTGATGGAGTGAGGAGACATCAATTGTGCATTTGTTATGATCAATAAGAAATGCACAGCACGAGGCTCATCGAGTCGTGCCTTAGCGGACACGGGCTCTCCCATGCCCATCAGCAGCAACGTCTGCTCTCTTTTGTCGGAAGCGTCGGCACCCGAGCTGGAGTTCGAAGCAAAGAAGAACGAGTGGCAGGCGGAGGAGACGGAGCAGACTTCCCTCATCCTCTCCGCCTTGAACCCGGAGGCGGAGCCACGTGGCTGGCAGCCGCAGCATCCAGCCCGCAAGCTGCCGTACTCCTCAGAGACGTCCAGAGAGCAGCGTCAATGAGCTGGTTCGAGGTGCCATTTCGACAACAATTACTAATAGACCGCGGGGGACAACTCATGAGGGAGAAAAGGAAGTGCGCGGAATCATTCCGGTGGGTTTTCGGGCTCGTCAGACTCCGGACGTGCGGAGGCAAACAGTGCAATCAGGTCCATCTCTATCCCCTGCAGCTGCATTCAGTTTCGTCTGGTGCTGGATTCGACTGTCTCTCACGGTCTATCAGGTCCATCCCTATCCCCTGCAGCTGCATTTAGATTCGTCTGGATTCGACTGTCTCTCACGGTCTATCAGGTCCATCCCTATCCCCTGCAGCTGCATTTAGATTCGTCTGGTGCTGGATTCGACTGTCTCTCACGGTCTATCAGGTCCATCCCTATCCCCTGCAGCTGCATTTAGAGATTCGTCTGGATTCGACTGTCTCTCACGGTCTATCAGGAGCGGATCGACCGGCTTAGTTCCCTGCCTCGTGCCAACCCCTTGCTCCTTGTTGGCCATCCGAGATGCAGTGCAAAGTCGTCACTGTCACAGTTTCACTGAGGGAGTTGATGCACCACGAAAGTCGATTAGAGAACTTCACACAGCCTTCAGGTTCAAAGAAAAATTCAAGTTTTCCCACCCTCCCTAACCCCCCGGTGACCTCGCCCAAGCTCGTTTCCCCGGGTTAAGGCAGTCACTTAACATTCCCTTGCGCTAGTGCTATCAGTTACAAAGACGTGTTCTTACTTCTCCCTTTCTTCTAGGCAGTTCTCGTCAGACAATACGAAGAGCAGAAACTCCTCTGTGCTGTGCTGGCTTTGCTTCCCCCTTTTTCTTGTACTGCTCAAAGTCGCCCGCTGTCGCTATCGGCATGGGTCACTGCGGCGTAAGCGCATAGATTCGCGTTTCACGTCTCGAGCATTGGTTCCACTACATGTAGACCTTCCGTTCCGCTCGTCGAAAAGCATTTGTGCCTCGAGAACTTGCAAGTGTTTGCTGTCGCGGCTCACGCAGGGGACTACCTCTTTTTTGTATAAGCACCTGCTGGTTGTAGGAAATGCTTGAGGAGACTGCCAGCTGCGAAAGATCAAAGGAGGTAAATGCGCTGTAGCACACACAAAACACAGGTAGATCTGGGTTGAGTGGCGGACGTAAGCGTTCAACAAACTGACCTACCTCAAGGGCCATCTAAGGGCGTAGGTCAGTGCTTTAAGCTCGTCGCTTCCATTGGCAGGCTACGCTCCTCAAGGGCCATCTTAGGGTGCAGTAACGGCAGCGCTACTCTTGGGCGGCAGGGCAGGAATTGCAGTGTCAGCACCCACATGGTGGCTAACAGTGCACGCCGAACCCGTGGGCAGCACTGAAACTGCGTTTTCGATGCTGTGCCTGCTCAAGACGGGGCTTCATTGACGAACCAGACCAAATAAACTGAAATCGTGGGCAAATGGTAGGTGTACACCAACAGCTTCGTACGTTTTTTGCCGTGATTGTCAACCTTTTCGCAGGAACGCTCTCACCTCAAATTCTAATCTCCCACCGACCTTTTGAAGTATTCGAAGAATTTGGACGCAGAGAAGTTGATCTTGGAAGCAAGCAAGAATTGAAACCTGAGCGACATCCGGAGAGCTATCTCCATCGACCGTAACTGTGTCAACATGGCTCGCTTCTTATGTATGCACTCTCTTCTGACATGAATTTGTTGTATGACTCATAATCAGTGCTGCAGTTTTAATGAAACTCTTGTAACTCTTGCAATCAGTTCCTCTCTACGCATCATAGTCTCTGCAGGATTGATTCGTTCCCATCTTCGAACATCCACGCACCCATCCTCCCCGCACTCCCGAATCAGATCGGAAGAATCTTCGAACGTAA
>JAPJBO010001330.1:0-50663 GCA_030068145.1 Diplonema papillatum | reverse complement strand
TACTCGCCGTTGGGTGCCCGCAGCCGGCCGGTCGCGGTGGCGTGGAGTCGGAGTGGGTCGGGATGCGTCGCCGCCTGCAGGGCTGCAGAGGCGGCTGCAGGGCATCGCGGGCGGGCTGGCGGTGTACGACGAAGCCCCGGACAACGTGTCCAGCTCGACCTACTCGTCGACGCCCTCACTTCCAGGGTGTCGAGTGGCTCCGGGTATGCGGGCGGACGCGGGGCTCCCTCTGGCGAGGGTAACGTCGAACCGCATCGACCTGAGGCGCGGCGGCGATGGACGGTGTCGGTCGATTCCGCGAGGTGCTGCCGATGTTGATGGATCCGGTAGCGTTTGCGGAGGCTTTCGTGTCTGGGGACGCCGCAGGCGGGTGCCGGGTGCCGTCGCGCGGGATGGAGCGACACCGGGCGACTCTGCGGTCGTGCGGGGTGGCGAGCGACGCACGTTCGCGGCCGGCATTCGCCATGAAGGCCTTCACGACGCCGAAGAAGGACGGACGAACGGCACGTCTCGTTCTGGATGCCCGGCCGCTGAACGACGCGATGCGCCGGCCGCCCAGCATGGACCTGCCCCGGCTGCGCGACTTCATCGCCGAGGTCGAGAGGCACCGGTTCGCCATGCAGTGCGACGGCGTGTCGTACTTCTACCAGTTCCCAGTAGACGCGAGCATTTCGCGATATTTCGGGATTGGTATGAAGGGGTGCGACATGCTGTTGAACGTGCTGTGCATGGGGTGGTCTTGGGCGCCATGCATTGCGCAGCGCGCGTCGAACGTGCTGGTCCGGGACCTGGGCCTCGCCTGGGTGGACAACTTCCTTGTCTTGGGTGGGACGCTGGACGAGGCAGAGCGGAACGTGGCCGTTTTTCGGAAGCGGGCGCAGGCGGCGCGGGTCGAAGTGCGGGCGGAACGCGTTGTGGCAGGTTCGCTCGCGGTTCGTGTGTGGAGTTCGACCTGGCTGCCGAGACGCAGCGGCACAGGCTCGACCCGGCGTGGGCGGAGCGGTGGGTCGACGGCAGCGGAATGACGGCGGTGCTTTCCGGCAGAGCGACGGCCCGACAGTTCGCCGAAGTTTTCGGGGGCGCCGTCTGGGCGACGGACATCCTGGCAGTGCCCCGCTCGCGGCGTTGCTGTCGTTCGCGGGGAGGCTCGGCGGGCGCATGGTGGGTGCCGCAGCGCCGGTGTGGGACGAGGTCGTCGACGTTCCTCCGTCGGCAAGACGGGAGCTGGGCGCGCTCCGGAAGATCGTCCGGGAGAACCCGTGGGTCGTGGGCGGCGTTCCTGAGGACACAGGGAGCGTCCTGTGGACGGACGCCAGCTCGCGGGCGTGGGCGGCGCTGCTGGAGGCGGAAGGCCGGTTCGTGGACGGGCGGCAGGGCGTGTTCGCGGGACCGGACGCGGACGCCCACATCAACTTGAAGGAGATGTTGGCGTTCGCGGAAGGTGTGGTTCGGCTGTGCTGGGCGCCGGGGGCGCAGCGGTGCCGCATCGACAACGCGGCGGTTGTCGGCGCCGTGGCGAAGGGGAGTTCTTCCTCGTACGCCGCGAATCGCGTTTTGTCCCGGTCTCTTCGTGTTGCCGGGCGCAGAGGGATTGTCCTGCGCCCTGACTGGGTGCCGTCCGGCGGACAGCTGGCGGACCCGTACACGCGGGGGACCTCGTTGCCTCGGTTCCCGGCGCAACTTCCGCTCCCGCGGTCACGTGCCACACCCTTTGACTTGTTTTGATGTGTTCTCGGGAAAGGTCAACGCGGTAGCGGTGACCACGAGAACACATACAGGTGGGTGGGGAGAGGCCCTGGGACTGCTAAGGCGTGACTAACCCCGTCCCTGTCCCTCCCAGGGAGCCACCCCGGAACTAGCCTAGCCCACCTGACGGTGGGGGCCCACCTGACGGTGGAGGCCCACACCCTTTGACTTGTTTTTATGTGTTCTCTCTCTCTCTCTCGGAAAAGTCAGCGCGGTAGCGATGACAGCGAGAACACATATAGGTGGGAGGGGAGAGGCCCTGGGACTGCTAAGGCGTGACAACCCCGCCCCTGTCCCTCCCAGGGAGCCACCCCGAAACTAGCCTGCCCACCTGACGGTGGGGGCCGGGAGGCCCACACCCTTTGACTTGTTTTATGTGTTCTCTCTCTCTCTCTCTCTCTCTCTCTCTCTCTCTCTCTCTCTCTCTCTCTTCGTTCTCTCTCTTCTTGATATCTCTCTCTCTCTCTCTCTCTCTCTCTCTCTCTCTCTCTCTCTCTCTCTCTCTCTCTCTCTCTCTCTCTCAGGGTATGAATGAAATGAAAGCGAGAATGTGGGGTAAGCCCTGATTATTAGATTCACGGTTAAACGAAGCTAGCGCACAAGGTTTGCCTGATCTCGCACCTACTTTCCGATACCAAATAGATGCTCTATTCAAACTCGGAAAAGGTCGCGTTGGCAGAAACGGTGAAGATGATAATTGTCACAGGGTTGGTGAAATGAAAGCGAGAATGTGGAATAGAATCCCTGGACGTGAAACTAAAGGAGCTGACATCCGGCTGCCTCCGGGTAGCTCAAAACAGATAAACAGCGCCCTCGGGCGTGCTCACAAAACAATGGTGCTGCGCGGAGCGCTAACACTGAGATGGACGACAGGGTGGCTGGACGCACTTCCCGTAATCCTCTAGCAACGTCCTCAGACGTGAGAAAATAGAAATAGGCCGACATCACGCAATGCAGAAAGGGACGCGAGGAGGCGGAATGCCTTGCCTGTATGGGTCTCGTGTCCATACGTCCGCTAATTGCTCAGCGGTCGGAACCCACACAGTCTCGAGAACACATTGGTGTTCTTCCAACACGTCGCGGACCTGGCAGAGGATGAAGTTCCCGAGTTGGGTCTTCGACTTCCAATTCCTCAGACAGTTCACGGCGGGCAAGTTGTCGACAAAGATTCTTATTGTCGATAGCGGAGAGCGCGAAGCCGCGTACGCAATAGCAAACTTTGCCGCCGTTAATTCGGCAAAGAAGATATGCTGCGGGATATCTCTCCACGGTCCCCACATTGCCATGGAATCCACTAGCCAGGCCCATCCCTGCATGCTGGCGTCGGACCATGCCTCGACGAGGGTATCCCGCTGCTGCATGTCGAACGTGACCCACCGGTTCCCCGACAGACGCCGCCTCACCCCAGCAAGGAAAGGAAGGACGTCGTCGCTCACTCGAACCAGCGACTCCCAGCCCAGGGTGCCTGTTAGGACCTGATGCGCCAGTGTCCCCATCCACGCAAGCACCGGGCTCACTCTGCAAAGCGGCGTGCCCCACACCGTCCACGCCCAGATGGCGGTCCCGACGACCTTCCAGATCCCGCGCACGGTCATCTGTGCCGACTCAGCTGAGCAAAACAGCAGGTGCGCTTTTCTCGCCCACTCCTGTTTCAGCCTGTACGTCTTCGCCGCGAGGTCGAATTCTACCCCGAGGACGACTGGTTTCGAGCTGGGCTCGAGGACGGACTTCTCGTCGTTGACTGTCATGCGCACCTTGCGGGCACGCCGCAAAACTCGGTCGCGCACGGCGCGAAGCGCATCCGGACAGTCTTCAACGAGGGCCCAGTCGTCGTACCAGACTATCTTATCGTCCCCGGCAGGCTCCGTGATGACAAGCGCCGAGTCCTGCGCAATCACGGGCGAGAAAGACCAGCCCATCGTCAGCCGGCGCCACCTATACAGAGCCACGCCCCCGTCGAGCTTCCTTGTGCGGAGCCCGAAGAAAGCTGACGTCGACCGTCCTACTGGGAACTGGAAGAAGTAGGACTTCAGGTCAACGACGACTGCGTACGACTTCGACATCATCTTGGCGATGACCTCGTCGACACGCAAGAGGCTGAACTTCGGCGGGGGCTCCATCAGCTCGTTCAGCGGGCGGCCGTCAACGATGGCCCGCGAGTGCTGTTCGCCCTTTTCAACAGCAAAAGCCGGAAGGACGCACTTCAGCGGCTCCGAACGGGGGACGCGCTCCACAAACCCAACGCTTTCCAGCGTCTGCGCATGGCGGGCAAACGCGTCGCTCTTCCGACCCGGCACGAGAGGAGTGCCCAACAACTTCCGTCGGAAGGAGTGCCCGTCCGTTAGGAGGTCAAGCAAGCCGTGCAAGCGGGCCCCGGGGCCGGCGAGGCTCCGGAGCTTGCGGAGATCGATCGGCGGCACTGCCGTGACGTCTAGCGGCCTCGCAGATCTCGGGGCACCGATGCCCGGAATGAGACCTCTCGTTTCTGGTGGGAGGTACCCGAGAGGAACTGCGGTAGGAGGGTCGTAGAAATGGGGGTGGAGCCGGAGGAAAAGCCTCCTCCCCCTGAGCAACCTGGACCTTCGCGACTTCAACCCCCTGACCTGCCGAGGCGAGAAGCCGGCGTCGGGCAAGGGTTGTTTCTGTCGTGTCGGGAAACGGCTGTCGCAAAGGGTAGGATGAGCTAATTCCGAGTGCCCGGGTGCATTCGTGGAAGCGCTTCCCGGGTCTTCGCGTTGTGCGGCGTTGCCAGCCGGAGGCGGGAGTAGAGCCTCCGTCGTACTCCCGCCAGGTCCTTCAAGTCTGCAGTCGGCCAGGGGGGACCAGTCCCCAGACGACCGTTCCATGCCGGTCTTCAGCTCCGACCGGCTTTCTCCCCCTTTCCCGCCGGCGAACGGGGGGCCGCCGACTCCCCGGGCTCGCAAGGGTTCCATACCCGCCACTCCCGGGTGGCCTTGTCGGCAGCTTCCTCAGCCGCCGCCCAGTCAGGATCCATCAGCCGACGGCTGGTCCGTGCGGCCCGGCGGCGCGTGCTACCCGTGTGTACCGGCATTTTTCCCGGAGGGTAGTGTATGATTGGGAGGAGAATGGAAATAAAAATGAAAGCGAGAATGTGGGGTAAGCCCTGAGTATTAGATTCACGGTTAAACGAAGCTAGCGCACAAGGTTTGCCTGATCTCGCACCTACTTTCCGATACCAAATAGATGCTCTATTCAAACTCTCTCTCTCTCTCATTAAACTAAGATTTCCGCCCCTTTGAGCACTAGCCCAACATCCACGCCCTCCACAGCGACGGCCCGCCGGCGTACGGCGTGCGGCGGTTTTCGCCGGCGCTGCTGTCGAACTCGGCCACGCACGGCCAAGGGGGCTCGCCGCAGCAGGGCAAGACCTCGCCGTTCTACTCGCACCACACGCCGTCGCCGCCGCCGCTGTGCACGCCGAACCCGACGCCGCCCGTCCCGACGCCGCCGCCGGGCGGCAGCTACGCAAACACGAGCCCATCAAGCTACCCTCAACCCCTAGCCCCGATTCCGGCGACCCCCACGACACCAACTGCCGGGTACCAGTCCGCGTACCAGCAGCCGTACCAGCCAGCCCAGAGCCCAATGACTTTGGTGCAACCCGCTGAACAGCAAGCCCGCGGGTTGACGTCGCCGACGGCTTTGGGGACGGGTGCCAAGTGCGTGGCGGCCGTCAGCATGAAGTACGGACGGAAAGGCGAGTTCGTCAGCACCGCGAACCACTCGTTGGGGGAGTGCGTGGTTGTCGAGACGCCGAAGGGCATCGCATTGGGTACGGTCACCGCGGTCCGCGCGTACTCTGAGAACGATGCCCGCAACGGCAAGGTGATGCGGGTGGCTACGCCGCAGGAGTTCCAGCTGTGGGCCGGGCTGGGGAACCACGAGCAAATCGCGATGCAGCGCCTGGTGGAGCTCGCCGCACTCTGCGGGCTGTCCCAGACGTTGCTTCTCCACCAGTGCGAGTATCCTTACGATTCGACCTCCCTCCTCGTGCACTGCTCGAAAGCCAGCAGAGACGTCAACCTCACTTACTACTTGGAACAGGCCGCGCGGCTCTTGCAGTGCGCAGTATCCGTCAACGAATGCGACGCTTTCATCACCCAGGCCGTTCGTCTGGTCCCTCCTTCGATCACATAGCAACAACACCGCCGAGGCGGTGAGGTGTTCCTTAGGACAGGATCTGACCACGTACTGGGGGGTGTGTGTTGCTTGGGGCACAGCAATGTGACAAGCCCGCACCCACCAGCAGATGTCACCTCTCCATTCACCCATCCACAAATAAACGGTCGGCAAGAGGACGATGCGTTAAAGCTGGCAGCGCCGCAATTCAAGTTGAACCCTGAGTCGACTCGCCCCGGAACTGGCGTCGGACTCCGCAGTTATCGTTCCTGATGCATTTACAGCGGGTTTCGCCTGATACTTTTTTTTCGTCTTCTTTTTTTTGGTAAAGAAAAATATAGAGACCCTCCCGCCCCCTTACATGAGAGGCAAGATGGCAAGATTCTGCCCAAACACCAAACTAAGATTCTACCCCTGCGGCACAACACCGCGGTGAAAAAAAATTACAGGGGCATTTCCTCAAGGTTTCATACCCCTTTTTTACATTCCTGTTCTTTACAACATCTTCTTCGAAGAAGACTCAATCATACATGAGAGGCGTGTCCTGTAAACCAAGATTCCTCCAGGATTCTGCCCGAACACTAAACTGATCTTTTCCCCCTCCCAAATGAGAAAGCTTTAACTCTAAAACACCGGAGGTAGGATGAACGGGGATCACCGCAAACATCTTTCACCCTCTCCTATTTCCTTCAGAATCAGATTCAATTACAATGACACCCCTCCTGCAATCAAGATAAACAAACCGACGCCGTCCTGCTTGCGGGACCGTAAACGACTTCCGGATTTCTGTAGACTGCAAGAACTCAACACCCGTTCGAACCAGACTGCCGAACTGTGCTGCTTCGGTTGAAGATGCACACATCCAGTCGTGTTTCCTTCGCAGGTGAGGGCTGGCATGCGCACAACAGGGCACTGCCAAGTCCTACGGCCCCCTGGAAGGAGGGAAAATAGTCACGAAAGACCCCTTAACACTCTCTGGTCCCCTATTGGGGTGTCCAGCGGGTCACCCTCCTCAATTCCCGCGTGGTCTTGAAACATGTTAGCACCATTGCTGCTTCCCCCCATTCTACCGTGCGTGGTGGTGCGCCGCGCTATAATCAGCTGCGACCCCCCAGCTGAGTGTGAAAGCGGCTCCACAAGAACTTGCGCGACGCAAACCGTTGCGTTTCCGATGCGGCTTACCCAAGCACGCGCCCCCGCCACGAGTTCGGGCTGGATGAAGGCGCGTGCCCAGTCTCTCCCGCACCAGGCCCAGTCTCCCGTTGGGACGTCCGACGAGTCCACCCCTCCATTCCCACGTGGTCTCGAAACATGCTAGCACCATTGCTGCTTCCGCCCTCTAATGCGCGGTTTATGCCGAGCTACGACCTTAACTCATTGTCGACCCCCAACTGGTGGTGAGGCAAAAACGTAGTCCGTCCGATGTTGGCTACTCGAACACACGCCGTAGCTATAAGGTGTTTACAGAAGGCGGGCGGAAAGCTCACGTAATGTTCAAAAACGTACATGCAATGCAGCTCGAAATTCCCAGAACTACAAAGCCCACACTCTCTGCAGGGTTGAACGTTGCCTTTGGCGGTTCATCTTGACTGCAGTACCGGGTGGTCCCTCCCCCTTCTTCGAAGCAGACTTGATGCCACCGCCGAACGTGAGTGGAGCGCCTTCAACTTCAAAGTTTCCCCCATTGTCGGTTTGGTGATCGTGAGAGAGATCATCCTTTTTTTGTCGTTGCGGAGCCGTGCTTCGATCTTCTCCTCTCTGCCGGTTCAAGAGAGACTCGGCAAAAGAAGATGCGGGGCGTGGCACTCAGTAGACATTTCTCAGCAACAACGCTGCCGGCCGTCCAGCGTATTCGCTGAAACGTGGAAGCAGAGAGGTAACGCACACGGCGGACTCCCACCGGTTGGAGGAGTGAATGCGGGAGTGGAAAAGTGCAGGAGTGCCACCCCCGCAATGCGGGTGTGGCCCCGATCGCACAAACGACCGCACAAACACTCCACCATCCGGTGGGGGAGTCCGCCGTACACAGTGCCCGAGATCCCTCAGCGGATTGTCCCGGCACCATTTGCTCGTCTTTCTCTCTGTACTTCCTTCGGTTTACCTGGATCGGCCGCGTGACCGCGATATCCCCTCAATACCGTGCTGCACACTCTGGCGTTTTTTTGCCTACGGAGAGCACAAGCCAGCCGCAGCACTCCCCCCCCCCCTCTCTCTCTCTGCGGCAACGGCACCCATCCGAAGTGAGCCCAGTTTCCATGTTCAAAATGGTCCGGCGTAGCTCGTCTCCTGTTTAGTATGCAAGCAATTAAAGAATCCCAGCTGCCAGCGTGTGCGTTGTCAAAAAAAGGGAATCCAAGCTTCCTGTGCTGGGCTTACTCTCCACCTTTGCTGTTGGCGCGGTTCAGCTTCATTCTGAGCCGAACTACCAGCAACACACCCAGAATAACGCTGAAACATGCTTGCCAGGAGACTCCTTTCCCAAAAGGCTTCGGAGACCGCAATGAACCGCATCCTAGCCACGACCTGCAGCCCTGCCCGCCCCGGTTGCGCAAAAAAGAAAACAAACGCGCCGTGTCCACAAGGCGCGACTCGTCGACAACAACGAACCGACCTAACACAGCCGATGCAACGCTATCATCAATGGGGAGCCCCTCAGCAACCCGCTCTGTGCTCGAATGGCCACGCAGAGAGGGTTGGACGCGTTGCCCACTGATCTAGTCGAGCGGCTTCCCTTCAGTCGTTTTCTACGGCATGGAAACAGACACACATGAAGGAAAAAAAAAAGGAAAAAATCTTCCGGACCGTACCTGGTAGCCAGGCCGAGTCAATGTTTGTTTTTAAGCGAAACTTCGCTTTCTGACTGCTGAACCATACTATGGGATTTGCTCACTTCGCCTTCACCACACCCATCTTCTTGTAGAAGACTATCGGTGTGCCGGAAGTATTCTATCGTGACCCCAGCTCCCAGCATTTTCTCACTGAACGCTGGGTGCTGTGCAGGTCTCATACGATCCTGCGTCAGAGGAGATCAGGGCTTATGCTCCACGTGTGGTTTCAACACGTTAAGGCTGCACAGCCAGGTGTCGCTAAGTCCAGTAGTGACGCTATTTTCTTTTGCCCGCCGCACAGAGGGGGAAAGAGTTTTCCCCCCTCGAACCTTAAGTGTCCACATGTGGACCACACGTATTTTCTCTGAGACCGAAAACGGAGCGTAAGCCCTGGAGGAGATAAACCCCCCCCTCGCATAATGTTAAATAGCTCGTATTATTAAATAGCTCGTATTATTAAATATAGCGCGTATTATTAAATATAGCGCGTATTATTAAATATAGCTCGTATTATTAAATAGCTCGTATTATTAAATAGCGCATTTTTGGCGTTGCCGCCCGTCAGGGTTGGCGTCGTACTGGTGCATGGTCGTCGGTGCGCCCGCCCGTGCCATCGTTTCTGAATAGCCACTTCGGCCGTCTCGAGGGCCACGATGGAACCGGCATCCGAGCCTGCAAATTGGACACCGAGCTCTCCCAGTTGTTATTCCATCTCACAGTAGGCGGTGCACCAGCCATTTTCTTTTTGTTGCCTGGTGACAGAATGTGTTTTGTCGTTGGTGAGTATGTTCAGGGCATTAGCTTGGTCTCCGCTCTTCTCCAGATTTGGACCTGTATCGGCTTTTACACCGGTCAGTGTCACATGCTCCTTCTCTCCGGCCTCAAACTATGGTGCATATGGGTGTTCCTCAATGTGCGCATATTATTCAATATACGCGTATTATTAAATAAGCTCGTATTATTAAATAAGCTCGTATTATTAAATATAGACCAACCACGCTCGTATTATTAAATAAGCTCGTATTATTAAATAAGCTCGTATTATTAAATATAGACCACGCTCGTATTATTGGTGTGATCCATATGCCACAAACCCGGAAAAACTCAAGAGGGGTCCGATTTTTTATTTTGCACTACCCCTTCAGGTTATGGCAGGTGATTGCTGCAATCAAGCTAAACCGACTGCACCAGGGTCCTGTCGAGTAAAAACAAGCACCAATTAATATGTAAGGCGGCACCGAAAGTGTAGGTAAGGTACCCGGAATGCTTTACCATTGCAGCGCTGAATGCACATTTCTGACAGACAGGAACCACTAAATTCCAAAGCCTCCAGAGGGCAAACCCGGTTGTGCTTGACGCAACGGACTACAACCGACTACGGGAACCGAGGAGCCTAGTACAAGCAGATTATCCCTCTGCCCTCGCTGGTTCCAAATGAAGCATCATTTCCAAATTCATGTGTCATGCTGGCTCTTGCTGGATGCTAGCGAGCGAGCGCTACTTCACCACCGCGCCGTAGCCTCCCTTGTGCCCTGGGTTCCATGATTGGCTGTTCTCGGACGGTATGCCCGAGTCGGTGTTTCCTCGTCTTTACACTTCTTCTTCAATTGTTTAACCCCAACGTCCGGGTCTGCCCCCGTTTCTCCGCTCCTCTGTCTCTTCTGCTTCACCCCATGCTTCCATCCGGGCCTGCCTGCGCTTCCAGTCCGCTGGGTATTGTTCCTGGGGGTGAATCCTCCATTTCGGGTCCCCGTTTTCGAGCGACCTGCCTGAGGTACGGCACGCTCTCGCTTGCCATCTTGCCTGCTCGTAGAACGGCCTCGAATGCCTGCATCCGCGGTACGTGCTTACTTTTCAGTCGACAACTACTGCTCTCGACACATTGAGCTAATGCTAACTCCACTGCAGAACGAGTAGTGACCTGTCTCTGCCAATTGCGTGACGCTTGTTTGCACGCAGTTGCGCGTCACGCACCCATGCTCGGTAGCCATTCCTCCCAGCTGCCGGGGTTGTTGGTACCCGCATTTTGGAGTGCATCGAAACCCCTGCAGAGCTCAAACAGCGGCTTGGTCAGCCACAGTTTGAAAGGATGCGGAACCAAAGGTAGCAGTCTGCTCAGGCCATCTTAAGCCATCCGACAGCACCTTCTAGGCGAGGGAAAACCGGTTGTACTTGATGGGCTGGGAACCCGCCCGTCCGAGCCGCTTGTTGCCGACTTCTGTTCCGATGGCACAGCCGAGCGGGTTGAGCGTGGGAACTTCTGTCCCTCGTTCTGATCCGATGGAGATGCTGCTTCTCCTTCCGTTTTCCAAGCTACAGAAGGGGCCTCAAACCGACAAAGTATTCACGATACCGAAGCCCATAGGCTGAACAGAACAGAAGGGCGAGGGACCGCAAAGAGCGGGACAAACCCACCAGACGATCATGAAACGTGGCAAAATCCACCGCGAAGCCTGAAATCTCCACGACCAAGGGTGCTAGCGGGTGCTGGGGAGACAAAAATAAAAAACCCGGACCCCCCCCCGGTACAAACCCGGCACAAACCCGGCACAATCCCGGAAAAAGTCCAGGGTGGATCACACCAATTATTAAATAAACGGAGAAAACCATAAGGGAAGCACTTAAGTCGGGAAAATATTTATCGGAAACTGTTTCCGATAAATATTTTTTTTGTTTCCGATAAATATTTTATTTGTTTCCGATAAATATTTTTTTTGTTTCCGATAAATATTTTTTTGTTTCCGATAAATATTTTTTGTTTCCGATAAATATTTTTCTGTTTCCGATAAATATTTTTTTTGTTTCCGATAAATATTTTTCTGTTTCCGATAAGTATTGATCACTTTGGCAGTAGGTTCACCTACTTCGTCCCGTGGACGACCGCGACGAAGCCAAATACGATCGTTTTTCTATCTAGTTTCGGGTCGAAAGCCTCCCCAGCAAAGGCTGTTCAATTTTCAACACCAGATACGCAAACCTTTTCGAATGCAGCACACGGGTATCCAACAAGTGACATCTAACTATCTGGTTGCATTGAGCAGTATCCGGATCTGAAAGCTGAAGACTTTGTACCACTTCACCGCGACAAAGGTCACGAACGCAGTTGCAGTAAAACTGCGTCTTGCGCACGAGCGCGGAAATCCGCCACCCACCATTCGGCTAGATATTGCAAGAACACAACTGCAAAGCTTACTACAAACGGATAGTGTTACAAAGGCGAACGAATCATGCGAGAACCTACGTAGGGGCCCCTCAACAGCTTTCAGAACGGCAAGTCAAGAAAAGGATAAGTTTGCACATTCTACTTCCGTCTGATCTGCATGTTCCCCAGTTCTACCCTTCGTTGATCTGTTGTGTGTATTCGCAACGACTTCATCCGGTCCTACGCGGCCCCAATACGACAAAACTGCATGCGGTCCTGACCAGGTAACATCCTCCTACCTGAAAATGTCTAACCACGACTACGGATTTGGTGCCATCGAGGCAGCCATGGAGTGTAAGTATGCCAACGGGGCTTAGTAGTATCGGGGCTGCCGTGCATACTAGTTCCCGTAAAATATTTGTTTCCCTTGACTTGTGCCATGTCGGACGGTAGGATTTTCCGCGTCAGCCTCATTTCAATCCTGGAGACAAAAGCACTCACACAATAAAGACTAGCCCATTTCACGGGCCAAAACTGCCTTTGTTGCAGAAATCAGCAACACAGGCAAGCGATGACAGAACAGCGCACACGAAGACGACCGGCTCTGAAGAGACCCGCGCCGCAAACTGCGCGAGCAGAGGGTGCCAAGCAAACCAGGAAGGAAGGCGAGGAGATTCAGATGGCACAGCAGGACGCCCGCGAGGGATCACCGAGGTCGAAAGACAGAAAAGGGAAAGCAGGCGTGGCCGGCTTGAAAAGCTGCAAGCGCGGAGAAGGCACAGGTACAGAGCAGTCCACATGCAGACGAGCAGTGAAGCGGCCCACATCACAGAGGTCTATCACACTGGCTCCGGATTACTTAGGGTCCTCGCAAAATCCAATGAAATTGCTTGCCCAATGGGACTCCCCTTGGGCACATTTCGCACTGGGGACTAGTCCCCAGGAACCCGTATCAAAAATATTTATCGGAAACAAAAAAATATTTATCGGAAACAAAAAAATATTTATCGGAAACAAAAAAATATTTATCGGAAACAGAAAAATATTTATCGGAAACAAAAAATATTTATCGGAAACAAAAAAAATATTTAACGGAAACAAAAAAAAATATTTATCGGAAACAAAAAATATTTATCGGAAACAAAAAAATATTTATCGGAAACGTTCCGATAAATATTTTCCCCACTTAAGTGCTTCCGATATGGTTTTGTCTCTTAAAATAAACGTTATTTGATACCATGACCGGGGGGGGGAGGGTGGGGGGGTTTACAAAAAAAAAACCACACCTATATGTCACGGAACTACTTCTGAACCTCCCACACTGCGAAACAAAGGGCGGTTGGTCTTCTAGCGAGCCACCTGCGCCTCGTCGTTGGACTCTGAATCTTGTCACCCTCAATTCTTTTGTCCCAGCTCGCTGCCCTGTCCTCCTGTGCGAGCTGTTTGACCTTTCCCCTCTCATCTCACACGAAATTTGTCTTTCTTCTTTTGGACTGTTTCGAGTTTCTTACAGAAGCGCCAGCTTGGAAGGAAATACTCGAACAAAAGCTGCCAGACAAAGAACCGAGGGATCCCAAGTGCTGTAACTACCGAACCACGTGTTGAACGGACGTGAGGTCATGCGGGTCAACCCCTACACGACAAGACACACAAACACAACAGGTCAAAGTCCTGAGTGAGAAAACAACACCCGGTGTTGTAAGCGAAGAACAAATCAGATTGTGTTTGTCTATATTTCCTCCCTTCCATTCGGAGTCAAAGCAGCTACGTCGAGTATTTCTCCGTGTCTGGACGCCAGGCAGCCGACGCGCGTTATGGGTGTTTGCAGACGACGGCGTGGGGGTCTGCTTGCATGCTTCGTGCCGCCCGTGCTAGCCGTCCTTCGTGATACGTAGTGTTCATTTTCATCTTCTGCGTACCCAAGATACTGGTTCGTATCTTATCGGAGAGGGATGCAACCGAATGTTCGGTGGTATCAAGAGTCAGGGCGTGTGTTCTCTATGGCCGCAACTCTCCCAGACAGCGGCTTCGATGCCTGCTGGGCCGGAGCTCGTGTGAGACGCGACTAATTGGGGTTATATCGAATGGAATGTAACCTATTGAGAGTGGCGTCAATTTCACATCCTTTCTTTGGGCGAAATGCGAATGTTTCATTTCGCATCGAAGACCGCAAGTTGCAGCGCAACGCCGGGGGGGGGGAAAAAAAAAAGCGCGATTATCGCCGGAAACACAAAAAAAAAAAAGAACAGAACACCGCCGAGAGAAAGCCGAAGGTAAATGTAGGTTCCAATCAACACCTCACACAAAGTTTTGATTTTTGCCACCCGCGCGGCTTTCGACGTCCTGGGGTCGAGAATACCGGCACGATGTCGGGGCCAACCGTTTCGAAATGCCTCCAAAAGAACACGACGGTTTCAGGCTCTGTTGGTGTCACTGTGCAGACAGATACCCATCACTATACCGGTGCTGCAAGTGTCAAGGTTGCCGCACTCTCGCTGCGTGCAGCCAAAACCGTTTAGGTTTCAAAAAAATGAGCGCCAACAATCGTCTCCACTGCGCGGAACACGAACATGAGTCCGGCTCTGTCCCCAAGCGTTTTGAGAGGCTTACCGCGCGTGCAACCACGGCAATACATGTGAAGAACACCTACACGGAATCATCGACGTCGTCAGGGCATTAGTTCATAGGTTCCTGGGGTCCGCAGCCCTTGACCCGTTTACAGGGGGTGGTTTTGGGGGTGCGTCTCGGTCGTTAACGCTGTCGTTATCAGCGCCGTTTGCGCCCGGTTGTCGGAGGCTCTCAGGGCGGAGCTGGCACACCTTCGCAACTTTCCAAAGTAAACGCGGCTCGTCTCACATGGTGGGCGCGCTCCGGCATAGCGGAGCTTGCCCACCCACGTCGACGAGCACCAAGGGGATCCCATACTCCGGGTCCTTGTTTCCTGGACTATTATTGTTTGCACGCTCTCGATCACATACACCAACACATCAGCAAAAAAGGCGGGAGACGAGGAACGGGTTCGCGCAAACGCTCACGAAGTCCTGCGGCACCAAACCATGCTCGGAACGGACCAATTACCTGATGCAAGCGCAACGCATTGTCTCCCGTCTTACCTTTCCCCCATATATAAGAGGCAGAATTCTGCCTAAACACTGAACTAAGATTCCCCCCCCCCCCTTTCCAATTCCCTTCAAGCTAAACCATTATACAACGACCCCCCCCCTTAGGCAGTGCTTTGCCTAAACATTAAACTAAGATTTTCCCCCCGGCCGACTCTGTTTGCCAAGTTAGACCGTCGGCCTAGACCTGCAACGTAAACGAATCATCTGATCGAGGCGTAGCGTGCAGAGCACACGGATGATCCAGCGGCCCCCTGCAGGCAATGTCTGGGTTTAGAAGCTAAATCCAGGGCTTCATTCGCTGCTCCAAATCGTGTGCTTGAGGCGCCTCCTCTCCGCCAAACCTCTGTTTCAACATCCCACAGGAGAGACTTACCCCTTGCTCCAACCAATCCACCCTCCCCCCGTGCTGTCATGCGTTTTCACCTGTCAAGGCACTCGTCAAATCATTTCTCATGTCGTCTACGTGCAGCGTGAGAGAAGGTTGAGCTCTACCCGACTGACGGAGGGTCCCCGCATTGTTTCCCTTCGTCTTCCCACAAACCCGTACCAATACCACCCTGCTTTTGTTCGATGGCTCTTTTCGTTTCTGGTCATATTTTATTGTAGTTTCCGCCTCGAGCACACACCAGCTGGCAAGTAAGCAGTTTCCAGCCTGACATACGTGGTGCCGGCGGAGCCAGCTTTAGGTCAGCACAGAAGGCCGGGCCAAGAGACATCACCGCACTCTTTCTTGCCCCTCTCCTATTTCATTCGAGACTGGAGGTCCTATGAACATGCAATGTGAATAGCCTCTATTCGAGCCAACCCGGCTTTTCTTCATGAAAAAAGTGTATTGTTTTTGGAAAGAGCCGGGCAAGCTTTTTTTTTTCCTCGCAGAAGGTATGCGGGTGGCAGAGTGACCGGGCGCCGGCCTTCATGCCGGTGAGTCCGGGTTCGAACCCCGCCCATGACATTTTTCCGGTCGAAGATTGTTTTCGAGGTTTGTTGCGTTTCGGGGTCAAATGTGCCCGAAAATTGCGTTCTTGGCGGGTTTCTCAGTATCTCGCGGTATTTGGGTCACCCCGGGAAACGGAGTCGGGCGGCCGAGCTTGCCATCACAGGCCAAACTTGCTACGAGAACCGAACTTTGCTTCACCAGAACTCAGCTTCGTGCGAACTTTGCTTCGTCCGAACTCAGCTGCGCCCGTACCAGAATTTAGCATCGCCCGAACTTTGCTTCGCCAGAACTTAACTTCGCCCGAGCGTTGCTTCGCCCGAACTCAGTCCGCCCGAACTTTTGCTTCGCCTGGGGGCGGCGGGGGGGGCGCCCCCCACCCGGGTACCAGCGCCAAACTTTTCCCGCACTCGGTGGGTCGGGGGGGGTCCGGGGGGGGTGTCCCCCCGGGTACGAGCACCGACCTTGGCTTCACCCGGACTTTACACCCTGGCCGAACTTCGCTTCGTGCCCGAACTGTTTTTTAGTACCAGCGCAGCCTGAGCAACGCCCGAACTAAGCATCACTCGAACTTAGCTTCACCAGCATTGCCCGAACTTAGCTTCGCCCGAACTTTACTGTTCCCCGAACTTTAACTGCTGCCTCCAGTCTCGCCACGCGCCGGCCTTAGCCGAGCGCGCGTACTTTTTTCCGCAGAAGCAAAATTGACGCGAAATCTTCCCCTCCTTATTCCAGATCCAACTACAAGACCCCCCCTTGACTTCTGCAACTGTCCTGTCTGCAGGCGCTAAGGTCCCGCGCTGATGATGCGCTTTATGTGTCCGTGGCTTGAAGGACCGAAACACGGCGCAGATAGGCGGTGTTGGGCACAGTGCCAATCTGAGCACGTTCTTGCAACCCCTCCCCTCCGTTCCCCTACTCCAGTAGATTCCTTCCCTATTTGGTGCTGCACACAGCAGTTTTATGACCAGTCCGGAGTTTACTTCGCAGATTGCCATCGTAAAAAAGAAGACAATTTAGTGCGTTCTAGCGTGTTGCAGTCAAGTGACGAACCACGAACCGCCACCTCACGCAACGGCCTACACGCTGTCCTGTGCCCTCAACGCGGGTAACATGATGCTGCCTTCTCATATTCGTCAGGGCCAACACACACACTACTGCCCGAAGTGAAGTTCACCGACCTTGTTCGCACCTTCGCAAATGCCGTGCATCGAAATTAGACACCTTGACATACCGACTTCTTAAAGCTCGATCGGATCGGGCTAACGGTCGGCAGCCGTCAGCCTCCAGTCACCGACAACTTCGTCTGGCTTCCGTCCGCCTCCTGATGAGGGTGAGGCTGGCGGCGGCCAACTGACTGTCCTGAACGCAAAAAAATATATGTATGAGACGATCCCTCGTTCGCACTAATAGAACCTGTTTCGACATCACATGAATCGCGGGCCCCGGAGCCGGGCTCACAATGCGAGGGAGGGAGCCCCCGAAATGGTGACATTTCGGAGCCTCGCCGCCACCCAAGCTAGGCAGCTACAGGCAGCTACAACCACACCGACAGGGGCTCGGGACCAGTATGAGGTGACCAAGGTTTATTCTAGGGGGGTGACGGGGTCCAGTGGACCCCTCAAGAAGAAATTGAGAAACGTATCCAAGAGACAATCATGGTCACGGATCTGCTCCGTACCTGACACTGTCATGCAATGGGCAAGCGCACCCAAAGCGCAAGTTGTTGAAAGAAGAAAAGCTGGACTTCGCCTTGAACTGCAGGAATGTACGAGTCAGCGAGTCTGACCGGGGAACCCGTGAATAGAGCCGGACCCCTCGAAACCCAGAATCCCGGAATAACCCCTGAGTGACGCCAACAAAAGGGTTTTATTGGTGTGAAGAGGAAGGGAAGGGGGGGGTGGGGGGATTTGGCATTTAATCATATATGCGTATTTTTTTCTGCGGCGGGGGGAGGCAAATAAAGAAAACACTTATCTCCGATGCCCCATCAGATGCACTTTCGAAAAGAAAATAGTTTTGTTCTTAGTCATAGTTGTGTTTCGTTCTTCATGAAAATGTCTTCGCGTTCCCCAACGGCTCCGTTCTTATTGGCTCATCCATCAAAGAGGTCGTCCCATCGAACGGGCCCAGGAAAACTGACACGGCGTCGTACGTCGCTCCAGTGCAGAATACCGGATTTGTAAAAAAGACGTGCCGCAGCAATTATGTACCGGAAATACGACGTACCGAAAAACGATGCACCCGCGGGCTCCAGGGAAAACGCCTTGTGACTTTTTTTGAAAAAGCACCTGCTTTGTAGGAAATACTTGAGGAGGCTGCCAGCTGCAAAATATCAAAGGAGCCCACACGAAACCCAGGTAAATCTGGGTTTAGTGGCGGGCGTAAGCGTTCAACAAAAGTTGGTTCTGCTGGGGTTTGTTGCAAGCGACGTGCGACGACCACCGGGAGGAGCACGGAGAGCGCGCACCGAGTGCGCGCGCAGCGCGCCCTGCGCAGCGGGCGCGCTAGCGCTTCGCCCTGAGCGCCGGAGGCGCTTCGTCCTGAGCGAGAGTGCGCACGTGCTGCGTACTGCACCTATGAGAACAGGTCCAGCCACATCCGGAAGAAATCGAGTTATAACGATGCGAGAATTATTATACGGTATCTGCGGCGGAAAGACAGCACCGGGCAGTTGTCACGCGATGCACCGGAGGTCAGAGTTGCAATAACCCACACGACCTCTATTGACCTCTGTCATGAGTCTGTACGACCCCCCATATGACCCCCAAAAAAGTCGAGTACCTGTGAAGAGAGCTTTCATGTCCTGAACAGCGCTGCAGATGGTGCCAGTTGTACTGGCTCTGCGTGACACCACATGCAGAGCCAGTAGAGCCAGTACGTAGAAGAAAGGAAAAAAGCAGGAAAACGAAAAAGGCGTGCGTGAAAATTCGAACACACACAAGTCGTCGTCTCTTCGGCTGGCACCATTTTTTGCGCGCTTAACCATGGTTAAGAAGACGACTGAAAGCATAGCCACAAAGATAGCTCAAAGCATCTGCAGAATAACACGAAATCCTCCAGGCAAACCCCCGTTTTCACATCTCTTCGCCTTCGCGGTCAAAACCTTGTGTCTTCTTAGAAATGCCAAATTTTTTTTTCCGGAAAAAAATTGGGGTTTTTGAATTTTAAAATTTTGGAACAAACTCTGCGGTAATTTTTGATGAGGTTGAGCATTTTTTTTTTTAGTACTAACAATCTTGTGGGTTGCCCTTCAATGTATTGTGCAGGCTAAAAAGACGTAGGCAGCGTGTTTTGGTGGTTGATCAGAATTCCTTACCTGAATACACACAGGGTAAATACAAGTGGGAAAACGATCAACCGGCACGCACAAACAAAGAAATAATCTTAGAAATGGCTGAGCTGCTCAAGTCGAAAGACGACTGCGTCCCGGATGCCGTTGACTGGGAGGAGGTCAAGCTGAGTGCCTTCCCGGAAAACGCGGCTACGGCGGCGAGGGATGGAGACTGCGTGTTCGCGGACTGCTCCACAGTGCACGGGCCGGATAGCACGGCTTGTGCTAGATGCGGGGGGGTCACGACGCCCACGTGTATCAGAAGCTTCGTGAAGCCGGCGGCTGCGGCTGCAAAGTTTCTCCCCGTGGCTTCGGCTGCGGCGTGGGTATGCCCACCGTGCCTTTGGGCGGTAGGGCAAGGGGCTCTGATGGTCCTCCCACGTGACGTCGGCTCGGACACTCTGAGCGAGGCGGGAACGAACCCACCAGATGTGGGAAAAGTCCTTGGTGCTGATCACCAGGACGAAACCGTTCGCGCTCTCGGTTCAGAGGCTGCCGTCCTGAGGGCCCAGATGGCCAGCCTGATGGCACTCAACAACAGCCTCCGGCAGAGGCTAGACGAGCAGCAACTAGCGGTTGTGCCCGTCAACCTGGACATCCGGTGCTGTGTGCTGGGGGCCGTATGTGGCCACACCGTCCGGGTGCCAACAGATCCTTGCCAAGCCCAAGGAGCCTTTCCTGGAGGACCCCTCGGAGACTGGCTCGCACAGCGACCAGGAACGTCGCGTCATTTGGCAAGCTATGCTTGCGTTGCTGGTGGACGGCAGGTGGACGGAGAGCTGCTTGCCGGCAGTACATGTACTGCTGGTTCGATTGGAGGCTCTCCGCCTATGGAGTCGCGAAGCGACGTTTCTGGTCGGTGTCGCGAAGGCCTCGGCCTACGACCGGCACGCACAAACAAAACGAAGCGCCTGTCTTTTTTCCAATTTTTTTTTTTGGGGGCCATCGGCCCCGCGGGAGCGTTTTAAAAAGACACAAGGTTCTGACCCTGCATGGTAGACAGCGACTGGCAATGCGATTCGGATAGGTGAACCGGATTAAGGCGCTTGCTACAATGATGGCAAGTCCGTGGGCACTACGAACGAGAATGCACCCCATAGGTATAAATAATACACAACACACAACCATTGCAAAAGGACGCGGACGCCGGTTCTTTGTCGTTTCCACACAAAAAAAAAAAAGAGGCACCGGCACAAATAGCAACGTCCGCGACACGAACCGAAGGGTTTGCGTTTTCACAAACGAGTTCGGCACGCACCCGCGAAGCCTTGCGGGCCAGGCGGAGACAGTCCCAAATCGCCAGCGTTACCCTCCTCCGCCCCCTTGGCTCGCGCATACCAGCTGTGTGTTGGTTCAGACGTCGCAGAGATACCAGGCGAGCTGTTGTCGCCGGCGTGGGCTCGAACGTTCTTGTTCCCAAGACGCGGGCCGCGAAAGCCAGCAACGCGATTTCAACGGGAAGCCGGCGGCGCCCCATCAAAACGGAGGTGCCTTGAGGCTCTCGCCGCACCAAACTTCCCCGTCTACGGCCAACCTCCGTCCGTCGTGCTGTGGCAGGGGACGGGCCGCGCTTCGTTTTTTTCCCACCGCAAAGAGCAGAACACGTGGGGCGGCTCCTCTCCGGCTTGCCCCCGGTGAATGGGTTTATGCGTCGGGAAGCAGAAAGAAAAAGCCCGCGCACCGCAGCTGCAGCAGCAGCAGCAGCAGGGCGTCCCCGTGGTCGATGACGCCGCGCGAGCGCAAGCCGCCGACTCTTCCGGCAAGCCTCCGGAGATCGTCGTGACCAAGTCGTCCTATGGATCCCGGCAAGGCGGATCCGTCAAAGGAGCCCCACCTTCCGCGCCCTTGGTCAAAGTTGCGCCCAGCGCGCAAGACGCCAAAAACACGGCCGGCGACGCCAGCAGCCACGCGAGCTCCAGAGGGCCCGCCGTCATCCAGAAGCTGAAAAGCGTCTCGGGCAAGGTCCCCCACGCTGCCCCCATAGCGAAGCAGCCCATGGAGCCCCCCAACAAACGGGCGTCGTCCGATCCTTCCCGGCCGCCGGGCCCGGCGAGCGACAAGAGCGGGGGCTCCGAAGGGCAAGGAGAGCACGAGAGGCACCTGCAAAGCCGCGCGACCCTGGCCGCCACCGGGATGAACGCAACGGCAGGGAACCCCGCCGCAAACGAGACGGCCCGGCCTTCGGACCTCCAGCAAACCATGATCGGAACGTACGGCGGCGCCCCGTCGACGATCCGGTCGCTGTCGGGTGCTGAGGAGGCTCACCCATCGTCGCCGCTGGCCGACAGCAAGTCTGCCATACTGCCGCTGCAACCCGAACCCGGGTTGAACCCAAGCAGCAACACAGTGCACACTGCTAGCGGGCAACCCGGAACCGCCCACAACAACCTCCCGAACATGGGGAGCACATATGTCACCTACCCGCATGACGCGATCAGCCAGCAGCCGGCGCTCACCGCAAACGACGATGCCGCGCTTACCAAAAGGACCCTCGTCGGGATGGGCGACACGTACAAGACGAGCTACACCCCCGACGACGCGATCAGCCAGCAGCCGACGCTCGCCGCCGTCGACGCGACCTTCGGCAGGGGTACCGTGCTCGACATGGGCGACACGTACGCTACGAACAACGCTCCCAACGACGCCGCCAGCTTCATCAGAGCCGCGCAGCCATCCGCGGTGTCCGGCGACCCGGGGTCCACGAGGAATACAGCGGTCGAACCGTTGCAAAGCAACACATACGCTACGAACAACGCACCCAACGATACCGCCAGCTTCACCAGAACTGCGCAGCCATCCGGAGTGTTCGGCGACCCGGGGTCCACGAGGAACACAGCGGTTGAACCGTTGCAGAGCAACACATACGCTACGAACAATGCACCTAATGACACCGCCAGCTTCACCAGAACTGCGCAGCCATCCGGAGTGTTCGGCGACCCGGGGTCCACGAGGAACACAGCGGCTGAACCGTTGCAGAGCAACACATATGCTACGAACAATGCACCCAATGACACCGCCAGCTTCACCAGAACTGCGCAGCCATCCGGAGTGTTCGGCGACCCGGGGTCCACGAGGAACACAGCGGTTGAACCGTTGCAAAGCATCGTGACAGCGTCGCCTCCCCTCGACGAGGCGACCTCGCGGTATCCTTCGCCCCTGCAGGCGCCGCCCGCTTCGTCGCAGAAGTGGACGAACGCGACGACGACGACGGCCGGGCGGCCGGGTTCGATGGTGCACTCGCCGAGTGTGCCTCGGATGTCGCCGGCTCCGACGTCGCTGGAAGGGACGCAGCTGCGGAACACATCGGGGCTCGACGCGACGCTGGGCAGGGAGAGCGAGATGATGCAGACGTGCCTGGGGGCAACCCAGTTCGCCGCCGACGCGGCCCGCAACCCGAACGACCTGGGTGGCACCCGGACGCAGTACGACAACACAGTCACCGCGGCCGGGCAGTCTGCGCGGTTTGAGTCGTGCGTGTCGGGTCCGGTGACCGAGCCGTCCCCAAGCACCACCGCCGCGCCTCTCGCCGCCGGCCACGCTCCGGGCCCTTACACCCTCGAGCAGCAGCGGTCGGTCCTGAAACCGCCGCACCACGGGATGCCTCCCATGGCCCCTCTGGACCGGACGGCCGGCAACCCGCCGCTGCACCCGCTGCAGCAGGTGCAGGCGCGCGCGAACCCGAACTGGAACACGTTTACCTCGACGGGCGACGACGCGCGCCCGCCGGAGGGCTCGTTCCTCAACTTGACCGGGGCCCACATGACCCAGACGCGGTACGGCGGCGACCCGAAGACGCCGCAGGGCACGCCGCTGCGGTCGCTGAGCGAGACGGAGAGGCGCGGGCTGCCGCCGGTCGACTCCGCCTTCGGCGGGACTCGCTTCCTGCACGGCCGCTCGCCCATCGTGCTCGACGAGTCGGCCCGGTTTACCGAGTCCGTCTACGACCAAACGGCGGTCACCCTCCACATCGGCGAAGACCCGCCGGACGACCCGACGGCGGACGCCACGCACGCCAACGGAGCTTCCCTGCGGCTGCCGGGCGCCGCCGGTCAACCACGGTGGGGGAGCACGGTGAAGGGGTCCGAAGTGCATCCCGTGGCGTACCAGCAGCAATCAACGGCGGACGGGCCGGGCCAGGCGCGGGATCTGGAGATGACCCGGGGGACGGCGTCGTCGGTGGAAGTCGGGGGCTACAAGCCGATCTCGAGGGGGCTGTCCGTTCAAAGCAAGGGAAGGAGCCCGTCGACGCTGGGCAGGTCCGCCTACAACCCGGGGAGCACCGCCGGCAACGCGGCCGACCTGACGTGGTCCCCGACGCCGAAGCCGGTGGCGCCGCGGAACCAGTCGTTCGCGCGGTCCATCGAAGAGCAGCTGGCAGACCTCCGCCGGCAGCAGCTGGAGCTCCTCGCGCTGCAGCGGCAGCAGCAGCAGCAGCAGCCGGGGCAAGGGACGGGCGGGTCGCCGCAGAGGGCGCCGAAGACGCCGCCGACCGTTCGGAACCCGATCATCGACAGCTTCTACTCGCCAACGCTGCGCGGGCACTTCTCGCAGAACTACTACGAGACCAAGCGCACGCTGATGGTCTGCGTGCCGTGCAACGCGGGCGTCAAGGTCACAGACCCCGGCAACTACGACATCTGCCCCACGCAGGTCACCGCTATCATCGAAGACTAGTCCTCGGGGAGTCCTCTAGGACGTGGCACCGCAAACGGCCGCAGAACAGGCCGCCGGTATCGAAGACGGACAATGCCAAGCAGTGGCGAGGCACGGATAGTTCGCATTCGACGCAAACCTGAAATGGGCAGAACCTGAACGGTGTTGTTCAACTGCAAAGCTGGCGAACCCGCGGCGGCAGCAGCTGGTGCTCCTCGCGCTGCAGCGGCAGCAGCAGCAGCAACAGCAGCAGCCGGGGCAAGGGGCGGGCGGGTCGCCGCAGAGGGCGCCGAAGACGCCGCCGACCGTTCGGTACCCGATCATCGACAGCTTCTACTCGCCGATGCTGCGTGGGCACCTCTCGCAGAACTACTACGAGACCAAGCGCACGCTGATGGTCTGCGTGCCGTGCAACGCGGACGTCAAGGTCACAGACCCGGGCAACTACGACATCTGCCCCACGCAGGTCACCGCTATCATCGAGGACTAGTCCGCGGGGGTTTTAAACCGGTCCATCCCCTCCTGATAGACCATGGCACGACCGTGCTACTTTCGTGCTAGTTTGAGGTCGATTGCAATCTGTAGCGGATGGTCGACCGCGATAGACAGCTCCAAGCAATTCAATCTATGAAGCTCCAGGGGGATAGGAATGAACCTGATAGACGATGGTGTACTGTCGTGCTTACCGTGCTTTGCCGCAGTTGACCTCTTGGTTCCTGCCCCCCTGGCTGGCCAGACCACTCGACCCACTGGTGTTAAGTGCCATACTTTATGCCGGAACCGGCCATAAGCGGAGCGGAGCAAGCCTGCCTGGCGCGTCCGGCTCTGGCGCCTTAGATCTCGGCGCGTGCTACGCACTCTCCGCTTTTCGCAACAGTAGATTGTGTATTGGCGTCGCTTTGCGTAACATGACTTTGGCCGAAACCGGGATTTAGCTTCATTTCTCAGCATCTGCAGAATATCACGAAATGCGTAGGCAAACCCCCCTTATATCTCTTCAGATTTGCAGGTACGTTTTCACCCCCGCAGCCCCGAAGAACCACACACATACCATTGTTTCTCACATCCCTGCTTCAGACGTTCGGACGGAATCTGTAGATCGAAGCAAATGTCTGGCCCAAATTTGAAAAAAAGTGCTGTCTTGTCGGCAACACAAATGCCGCGTGAAAATGGAGCTTTACACTCGTTCGCATTATTGCTCATCTATGCCGAGCGGTCCACCAATGACGCCACCCTCCTCCTCGCAAAGCTGCCCTGTTGCCCCTACACACCTGAAGGGAGACCGTCGCTCGGTGTTGGACTCAACACTGAAAACGTCGACGCAAACGCTAGCAGCCCACTCTGCAAGAGAACCCGCTGCGAACCATTCTGCCGCATTTGAGTTCGGTCCAGTGTTTTTGCCGGCCAGGCCTCGACAATGTTCTGCGCCTTTTACGCGCAGTAGCGGACTTGCCCCCTGAGCGAAGCTATTTTTATTCGGGACCAGCTCAAGGCAACACATTGTTAATTATTCCGGTAGTAGTACGGTTGCGCTTAAGGTTAGCAAAACCATTCTAAGCACGTTCTTGCAATCCCCCCGCCCCACAAGGTTTCGAAACTACAGGGCTCTAGAAAACGCCCTGCTACGTTATTCTACAAAAGCAACCCCAGCTTGAATCTTTCCTCTCGTTTTCTTTTCATAGCATGCCCACTTGCTTGTTGATGTTGTACCGTCCAAGGCGGGCTATATATAGGCTTCTTTGTGTTGGTTCGCTCGGAAATGCTCTCGCGAATCACATGTCCTCCTCGCGCACTTAAATTCTGACTCCTGTGTAAAAGGCCCGCAACTTTTTAGCAAGGCCGCTCCCCCTTCTTCTGCTCGTCATCTTCCCTCCTGCGGGTCCCACCGGTGGCTTTCCTAACCTTTCGCAGATGAAGAAACGTCTGCAGAGCCACATGGCTCGTGTCCCCTTGCACCGCGGAACCGGTTGACACCGTAGAGCTAGGGCTTTGTCGGGGGGCATGTGGTGGCGTCATCTCCCCCACCCGCTCTGTAAATTGTTGGCGTGGGCATGCATCCCCCTTCCCCTCGACAAAAATCGCTCACATGGTTCTCGCTTTTCAGTGCGGGTCTGCCTCCGACCCAGGTGCCAGCGAGCCCTCTCGAAGCTTAAAGAATTTCCCCTTGCCCGGAATCTTGGCAGAGTCCCAGCGTCGGCTTCAGAAGAAAGCTGCACCGAAGGGCTTCAGCAAAAAAGCGAAAGAAAAGGCGACAGGAAGATGCACGTTTGCAGAGTTTTCGTTGTATATGTTACATTAGTCCCGCCGCACACTTCATGTTTCCGCTTTTACCTTGCCCTGCTCGCATGTATGAGAGGTACATCGTAGACTTCAGATTTTGGTCCGAAGTCAAGCTCAACCCCTGCAGCGTGAATGCCGTTAACCGAATCGAACGAGATGAGACCTCAGTCGCACAGAAGCGCACTTCTCTCGCATGAGGCGTCCAGCCAAGTCCATCCAGTGGCAGCACGATCTAATAACTGCAACTAGACACACTGTTGCCTCGTGTGCGGAAGTGTGTCTGTCAGTAGCGAACCGGAGTCGAACGTCTCATGCAACGAAGAAACCTGACGGATGGATACTCAGTGCTACGGACAGCCCAGCCCAGCCTGCCAGAACAGACGATTATCTTTTCACGCGAGCAGAAAGACACGGCGCCGGGAGGTGAAGGTGGTGGGGGGACTAGAATAACGGGGGTTTCGACCATGTCGGATGTTCCCCCGACACCTGGAGGGGTTCAGATGCACGGAAGCGAGATGAGCATGGCTGGGAGTAGCATGGCGGGGTCTGAGAAGAAGAGGAAGCGTCTTGGGATGCCTGTTGATGTGCTGGAGGGGCGGATGAGGAAGTTGGAAGAGAAGGTGGTGAGGAGGGACACGAAGATAGAGATGCTGCGGGATCAGTTGGAGCAGGTGAAGAAGAGGGAGGTGCTGCTGACCGACGAGGTGAAGCGCACCCGTGAGTTGGCCGCGGAGAGCGCCAGCCAGACGAGCAAACAGTTCCTCAAAATGAAGAACAGCCTCTCCGCCACCCACGAGCGCGAGCGCATGCTGCGCGACCAACTCGACACGATGCGGTCCGCCACCGCTTCGACGTCTTCCATCGCCCCTTCTCCAATGTCGGCCACGTACGCTTCCGCCTACTCTCCCATCTCGCAACACCCGTCAAGTCTACAGCAACTCGAACGAATTAAACACCTCGAGTCGCAACTTGCCGATCACCGTGCGCGATCCGACGTGTCGCTTAATCAACAAGCAGAAACCATCGGATCCCTGACTACGCAGCTGGATGCCGCGAATCACCTCGTCGCGGACCTGAAGGCGGCGCTTGCGAAAAAGCAGGACACGCCATCTTCCTCCTCTCAGACCCCGCCGCTTCCTGCGCCCGCGGCGCTGCCGCACAACGACGAGATCCTGGCCGAGTTCCGCAGCCAGGTGTCGGAAACCGTCTACAACATCATCGCGCGAGAGGGTACCAAAACTGATGCCTTCGACTACAAGGCGGTCATCCTCCACCTCGCGTCCAGACTCGAGCGCACGAGCAACGCGTCTCTCAATGACTACCCGTCGTTCAACCACAACAACAGCACCCTCCTCGACAACCACGACAAGCAGGGGGCCGACGGTCCCGAAGCCGACGACGCGGAGAGCAACAACAACAACAACACCAACAACAACAACAACAACACCAACAACACCAACAGCACCACGACCTCTCCCCCGGCGCCGCCCAGCGCGAACCACCGCGCGCAGGATGACGACAACGACGTCGATTCGCCGTCGCCGACCCCGAACGACGTCGCCGTGCAGCCCGCTGGCCGGGCTGGCGCCTCGACGGCGGCAGAAGAAGAGCAGCCGGCAACCCGTCCCGCGGATGCAACGCCCCAACCACCGGCCGCCGCCCCCAGCGCCGATCAACCTGCGGACGCGACAGCCGGACGCGACGAGGAGGAGGAGGAGGACGACGACGACGATGTCTTTCAAATCGTTGACCACTCGGACGCCGTTGACGATCCCCAGAACCCCGTGGATGTCTCCGCACCGGCAGGCGACCAAGACGAACCCCAGCTCCCTCACGATGGCGAGTACACCGCACAGGAAGAGGAGTTCGACTATCGGGTGTGGATCACTTTCTTCATCTTTTTGCGAACGTCGATACTAAGACTTCTTTAACTGTACAATTTACGCCAGTACGACCGCTCACGCTCTTGCGTTGCAGGAGTTTGGCACGTGCCAAGCAAGCAGAAACCCCCGCCCTCAACGCCGGCGGTTGGTAGTTGGGTGGCCGGTCTTAGGCGGTCAGGGAGGGCGGGGGAGCTGCATTCTTCTGCTACTCTGGATTCCGGAGGGCACGCAAGCTGTAGTTATCTTCTGGGCCAGGAGGCGGTGACGGTAGCCACGGGAAAGCCCCTGCCAGAAAATGCGCGTTCCACGTTCGCAGAACCTGGACCTCCTTGTTCCAGCACGGCTTTCCATGCTTCGGGAGACCTCGTGCAGACAAGGAGTTTAAGTTCTTCCTTGTCGTTGGCGTTTGTGGTGGGTGACATGCACAGTGGCTGAGTCAAAAAAGAAATCAAACAAAATCGTGGCCGCACAACACTGGGGGGGAGGGGAGGTAGGAGACGAAGAACCACAGTGAACCTCGTATTATTGTACAGTTTACATGACTCGGCAGCTCGACGTGTCTCTACACGCCTACCAAACCAACAGTCTTACGTCCACGACAACTGGATACGGATCTTCCACTACGAATACAACAACTTCTACTACGCCCACGTTACCAGCGGTGACACTTCGTGGGAGCAGCCCGGCGAGTTCGAGATTTCTGCGGCAGTACTGGTATGCATACAACACCCCCCCCCTCAACCATCAACCGTGCATGAGAGGCAGTGCTCTGCCTAAACACTAAACTAAGATTTTCCCCCCGAGACGAAGAACGAGGTGCACACAACACCGCGGTGAAAAAAAAACACAGGGGGGCTAGTCCCTCAAGGTTTCATTCCCCACTTAGGGAGCCGTACACTCCCCTCTTTACAATTTTCTATTTTCTATTTTGCATCCCTTTCCTAGACGACATCTTCCTCGAAGAAGACTTGATGCTAGCATCAACCATGCATGAGAGGCAGTGCTCTGCCTAAACATTAAACTAAGATTTTCCCCCCACCCTACCTGCGGAGTCTTACGCTCCCCGTGACCCCTTTACCCTTTTCCTTTTTCCCTTTTCTATTTTACACTCTCGACGCACGAGAGGCAGTGTCCTGCCTAAACATTAACCTAAGTTTTTCCCCCCAGAGGCAGAAAGAGGACGTACCGTAGTGAGTGGAAAAGAGAACGAGTGAAAAAGAAAGGAGGTAGCACGGACTACCAGACCAGCGGAGACCACCGCAAAACAGAAACCCCCCCTCTTTTTTTTCCCTTACCTTATCCCACAAACCAGCACCAATAACAACGACCCCCAGAGGCAGTCGGTCGCAGGAGTTCCTTTTTTTTGGCTAGCCAAAGTGAGAAAAAGAGTGGAAGAGTACGTACAATAGTGAGAAGAGAAGAGAACGAGTGTAAAAGAAGTTGGCGGGCACAAACTACCGGGCCAGCGGAGACCACCGCAAAAAGATTTCTAATGTTTCCTTATCCCTCAGAACCAGCACCAATAACAACGACCCCCAGAGGCAGTGCTCTGCCTAAAAGCATTAAACTGAGACTTTCCCCCCCAGAACGGAGGAACCCGATACTCGCTCACAGAGTGTCGCACTCTCTTTTCTAGTACTGACCGTCTTGCGGGTTGCCCTTCAATGAAAGGACGTACAGCGTGTTTTGGTGGTTGATCAGAATTTCTTACCACATGACATGGTAAATACAAGTGGAAAACGATCAACCGTCACGCACAAACAAGAATGGCTGAGGTGCTCTAGTCGAAAGACGACTGCGTCCCGGATGGCGCTTATTTCGCCTCTCAGTATCATCGACGAAGACTTAATGGTTACATCCAAACCGACCTTCTCTGCTGTGTTACGATTCATCGTGGGAATGTTTTAGCGTAACGACCAAACAGCAGGTCATTGGGGTTTTAGCAACACAAAGTCTAAATCACTGTACACAGACGAAAGGGCACCCGACGACGCGAACAGAAAGCAACCCACCTGTCGACCGTAGCCACAAAACACGGTTCCTTAAAGCTCGAAACAGTCTAGAAAGTACATACCCACTCCAAGCGCGTTCTCAACCAGCCAACTCCCACTCTTTACCGCTTCACGATCTCCCTTTAAAAGAGCACCCCCTCCTTCTGGTGCCGATTGCGTGCCCCCGCGAAGGAAACCCCTGCTCAGCTGGAATTCCAAATGCAGAACTCGTAAACAGTAACCAATCACCCGGGCCGATGAGTCGCAAGCAATGATCATGCGCCTGCTTTGTGCGGGAGCTGCACCTTGCACTGTCATACAATTGCACTTGAAAGGGGAATAGCTGGACTTCGCCTTAAACTGCAGGAATGTATGAGCAAGTGAGGTTGACCAACAGTGGTCCAACACTGCATGGAAAAAAAAAAATTCCGGCTCAGTGAATAGAGCCGGACCCTCAAAAACCGGAAGTTCCGAATCCTAGAATGACCCCTGCAAAGCACGGAAAGAAAGAAGTTGCGTGGCGATCGGAAGAACACGGCCGTGCAATCAAACACGCCCCACACACACACACAGTACGAGCCGCCGGAGGCGCCTGCCGACGACTGGGGCACAGGCGGCATCGAAATGGGCACAGCAGATGCTGAAGACGGGGAGGATGCAGGCGGTGACTTGGGCGACGGCCCTGGGGATCGGGCATCCCCGGACGTCGATCAAGTACCCGAAGAAGTAGAAGCTGTCGGCTGGGCTGTCCCAGAGGATGTTGGCACAGACACCTTTGCAGCAGAGACCCCAGCAGAGACCACCGCCGAAACCGCAGCAGAAACCACAGCAGAGACCACAACCGACGCCACGGCAGACGCCGTTGCAGCAGAGGCTACCGCAGACGCCACAGCAGACACCCTCGCAGCGGAGACCACTGCAGACACCGCCGCAGACACCTTTGCAGCGGAGACCGCAGAAACGACCGCGCCAGAGATCATTGCGGAAGAGACCACAACACGGGATGCTGCAGACGACCTTTCCTCAGGGGTAGCAGTTCCTGCACTCGCCGGAGACGTAGACGACACAGACGCAGCAGCCCCCTTGCCCGACACCGACCGACCGGCCAGTCCTCCAGATGTAAAGGAAGAGATGTGGCCCGTCCACACAGCAAAGCGCCTTGCAGCCGTCCAGGTACGTCTCTCCTTGGCTTACCTCCCCCCGTGGCATGTGCATTGGCGCGTGGTTATCTCGAGCCACACCTTGCAACATCTCTCACGTTTGCGACTCCCTCCTACCCCTTCCTTCCCTTTCGTCCGAATCAAGTCTAACCTGCAAAGGAGAAGGATGCCGTCCTTCCGCTACAGCATGCGCGAGATTGTAGAAGGATGCCGTCCTTCCGCAACAGCGTGCGCGATATTGTGAAAAGGAGAAGGATGCCTTCCTTCCGCTACAGCGTGCGCGATATTGTGAAAAAGGAGAAGGATGCCTTCCTTCCGCTACAGCGTGCGCGATATTGTGAAAAAGGAGAAGGATGCCGTCCTTCCGCTACAGCACGCGCGAGATTGTGAAAGGAGAAGGACGCCTTCCTTCCGCTACAGCACGCGCGAGATTGTTAAAGGAGAAGGATGCCTTCCTTCCGCTACAGCACGCGAGATTGTCAAAGGAAATATATGCCTTCCTTCCGCAACATCACGAGGTTGTGTTTCCCCTCACTCTGCCCCCCTTCGCTCACACTCCTGTCTCCCTGGGGAAGGGCCCCCCTTCCTTCGCAGAAGGTTCTTCTTTGTCGCTCCACCGTTCTGCCTCCTTGAGCTAGGGGTAGACGAACGAAAACATGGCTGCAATAAAGTGCGACCCTTTTTTCGACGAGGTCGTCCAGAGACAGCCCGCAGCCAGCCACGGTCTTGCACTTTGTCGAAACCTTGCAGTCAGCAGCCCGGCGAGGGGGAAAAAAAAGCCACTAGGGAAGAGACAATTCAAAACCGGGAATAGCGCAAACACAAAGATTTCAACGCGTTCCTTTTGCGTTTCCATATGTATCCGACCCTTCTCAGATGGTTCCCTCTGAAAAAATTTCCTTCTTCTTTTCTGACTCCCGCTGGATGAAAAAGGACCGCAACGGCACAGATGGGGCAGGGTATGTGTTCAGCATTGAGTTCTGTGAAGTGCAAGTGCCATGAAGGCAGGCGGGCACTGTTCACGGGCACTGTTCACGGGCTAGTGTTACACAAAACAACAAAACTACGCATTACTTTATGGCGCCCATTGGGAGAGTCAACGATGATGGGCCAACCTTGGTTATTTCCAGGTCAAGTTTTGTCTCCACTCGCTTTCGGACTATTTTGGTCAGCCCATGGCATGGCAAGAACGTTTATAGTTTCCCCATACATCGGGCGGTACGACTACGCGAGCATCATGCACTACGGCTCGACCGCCTTCTCGAAGACGGGCTCCCCGACGATCGTCGCACCGCAGCCCATCGGCAGAGGGTCCGCCTATCGGACGGGGACAGGGAGACGATCGACTTCATCGTTACGTGAGTGCAATTGCCCTTTTGGCAGTGCTTTCACCCGATAACCTCCCCCAAACAGGCCGAAATTCGGGAACTTCTTCCGGACGGTGTGACTGAAGAAGCGTTCTTCGGCTCGTACGCCAGCATTGAGGAAAAACAGGAAGAGAAGTTCGAGGCGCCCATCCCAGGTATGACCCTTAGAGAGAGTAACAATCTTCTTTGGCTGTGACCGCGTCCCTGGCAGGTCCAGCGCACAATACTTACCAGCGCAAGAGTCCTGCGTGCAAGTCCGACATACCGGCACTGCATGTACGCCAACGCTAAGCTTTTTCAATAACCAGAACAAGTACTGCATCAACAGCCGCAGGCATTGCAGTAACCGCAAGTAGTATTGGGCGCCACGGCAAGCACAACCTGCCAGCAGCGGGAAGTCACTGCAGTCAAACCGTCAACGCGCGCTATTTCTCCGTGTCGCTCATTACAATCTTTCAAAGTCAACGATCGCTCTCATTGGTGGCGTAAAGCCGTGCTCATGGAGCAGAGGCACGTTCTGGCCCCGCGCCACACTACATCAAACCCCACAGACCAAAGCCCTGGATTGAATGTTCCTTGCATCTCGGTGGATCCTTTCAGCTCGACAGGAGGCGTATGCATTTTGTTTACTTCGCAAGCGCTCTCAGATCCGCCACGGCTGAACACGTGCTTGCTCGCTGAGAATATTCGCACGGCTGCTGTCCAGCCATTCACATGCTTCTGCGGTCTTGTCGTTTGCGTGCAACAAAGGACTGAGGGAGCGTCTCCTACGAAGACCAAAATACGACTTTTTGGCTTGTCTCGTTTCGCATTCACGTTTCCCTCGGCAAACCTCCGGTAGCAGCCACCCGGAAGGCACGCCCTCGAAACATGCGGGGAAAGTAGAATTATGAGAAACAATCTTCGCAAACCAACGATCGCAACGCCACACAGGAAATGAATCTCGCGTTCACGTTCGATTTCAAGTGAGCGGACGCACGATTGAAGGTGGGCATGGCAGCACGTCGCACCGGTGCTACCCATCCTGCATCCTGCCTCGGACCTAGTACGGCAGTTTGGACCGCGACCGAAGTTCCGAAGAACTCCTGACATGTCCGAGTTGTTTTGGGGCACGAACGATCCATCATACAGATGCTGTTACTCGCCCAGAGGCTCATGTTCTCTCGTGCCTCGGATATTGTGTGTCCAAACCATAGGTTTGTCAGTCCTTTGACCGAATACCTGTGTTCTGTCCTCCGTCTGACAGAATAACGCTAGAATGCAAGCGCGCACTGTTGCCACTCATCGGTTGCAGGGACTTTGTCGGCGCACATTTCGTTGCGTCCGCAGAGTTCCTTGGGAGCCTTCCTTATGACTGCGGCCCGACTTCGTGGAGATATTCCGTCTGGTTCACCTATGGGATCGTTCGCTGCTTCCCGGGCTGGACACCACAGGGTCCCATACCGATATTCAGTTGGCTGTTCCAGTTTAAAGCGGGACGAACTTTCTCTCCCCTTTTCCCGACAGAGACAGTCGACCCAGTTCTGCAGAGCCCAGGCACTGCACACCTGCATCTGCAGTGCCTGACCACCAAGAGCTTTGGCATTGCCTGCTCGACTTCCATGCAGTATGTATCCTCGTGCGGAAGGGCAGCATCCCTTGTGCTTGTGTCAACCCCAGCGACTTAACGGGATACGCTACATTGGAAAGTAGGCATGAGTTTTGCACACGGTGGAATCCAGCAGCACCTGGAGTTATTAAGAGGATGTCCACCCGAAAAGCGGGCGAGCTACGACCAAAACATGTAGCTGCCCACCCGAAAAGCGGGGGTGATACCGGCTTTTTGACTCCAGCTGCAGCTCCTGGAGAGCTTCCGAGGCTGGAGGCTCCACCGTGCATACGAGATTCGTGCCCCCCTTTCCTCGTGCGCGCTGTACGTTACCCATCCTCTCCACCCCAAACTCCCACTAGCCGTTAATAGCCAACCAAGCCCATCTGTTCCCCTCCCCTGAGCAAACCAGACTCACCGCTGTCCTGTCTGCAGACACTCAGATTCCGCGCTGATGATGGTCCGCCTTATGTGTCTGTGGCTTAAAGGACCGAATCATGGCGCAGACGGGACCAGTGCGGTGTTGAGCGCGTATCCCTTCCAAGCACGTTCTTGCAATCCCCCTGAGCACATTGAGGCAGTCATCCGCCAAGTTCGGTTCGGTCTCGTGCTCAAACCGCGATACAAAACCGGCTGGCAACTTAGTTTCGCGGTTAGGACAGTGCACCACGACTAGCAAATACCGTTTTTACTACACAAGCGCACCGGGGGAAGCTTTCTACACGGGATCCCTGCAGAGCCACCTACAGGTCAAATGGCTACCAGGGGTTCAAACCAAAGCTTCAAGGCGTAGTGTACCTCGGGGCTTGACGCTCGCGCTGAGCACAAGCTCGCAGGGGTTGTGGCACCACCTTCGCCTCAAGCTTTTTGCATGCCGCGTTGCTGTATGGTTCTTGCGCAAAACCGCGCAGGTGTCCATTCGCTGGCAAATGGCGCAGCTCTGCGATGGTGTGAGCGCTCGAGGAGACCCCCGTCTCTCGCGTGCCAAACGAGGCGCGTCCCTTGCGAACGCATTTGAACACCCGCCGCCACTATGGGTCAAAGCCCTGCCAAAGGCAGACTGGCTCCCTCCAAGAGCGGACCCCCCGGCCCCTTTTTAGAACAGCGAAGACTTCGAAGCAAGGATTTGCAACCATTGATGTGAGCAATTCAGGCCTAGATTGAAGCCGGTGCGGGCTAGGCGCACCAAGCGGTGGAGCTGTTGGTCTTCAGCCAAGAGTTCTCTTGCTTGGCCAACAGCTGCCATATGCTCGTTCTCGACGCGCACTGCTTTCCGGTGCGGTGCTGAAATAGATACTCCATTCTTCCTTGACTACTGAGGTAAGGAAATACCGCTACTCTTGTTGTCGCTTCACTTGTCCAATGACGGGAAGACGGCAGCCGCTCCCTTGTGGGGTTAGGATCTTCGGATCCGTAGCTACAGCGACAAACGGGCTCCGGCTCGCGAACCCGTGTTTCGCCATTCGGGCGGCATCAGAAAATAGGCTCCTTAAATCCACAACAAATTTCCACGCCATAATAACGAAAGAAAGCTTCTGCATCCAGATTGGCAGCGATCGGCACTGATCCGGACTGCTCACCCCGAGTCAGGCTAACCAGCGGGTTCACGCCTCAAGGCTGCACCCATAATCGAATGCCTCCGCTGTGAACGAGCGAACCACTGTAGAGGAGCCCAGGGAAACCGTTCTCTTCTCAACCTTTGACCGGGCGTGGTGAAGGTACCCGCAGGTGGAATCCTGGTTCTAAGGCCTGCTCTTCTGGTATGCAGGACTGCCAAACCCTCCTTCCCACTTGGCACGTGAACGCGCTCGAAGAGCAGCCCTCCTCCGAATGTGCCGTCAAGCGCCTTCTTCTTCCCTCTTTCCACGGCTGGTATGCTCTTTGAACTCGTTTCCCCATATGCGCTTCCCTTCGTCCGGAAGATTCTTCGCCCTCCTTCTTCGTCGGTGCCGCCTTTTTTTTAATCCTCTTTTCTCTGTCTTTTTCCTGCATTATTCCCTTTTGAGTTCTTTTCCGTATTCTCTCACTAAAGGGGGAAAAAAATACAAAGAAACCAGACGTGCGTTTCTGACTCGTTGCTTCTCCCGTTCTTAGAAGATGGACAGGGTTGCCAAGAAATCCAAGTATTTCTTTGCGGCACCGGATCCAGATACGGGTTGAAGCACCCATCCGCTTCTGGTTGGTCCTGGTGCGTGCTGCTGATGCAGCTCCAGGGAATGGACCTGGTCAGGGGGGACAGTTAGCCACGCTGGAGCGATGTGGATTCTGACCATGACAATGCCACAAGCTTCACTTCCGACGACTGACTGGGGCCTGGCCGTGACCCTCAATACACAAGGGTGCGTCGGGCGAATTTACGGTTCAATTCCAGTTCAGCTGTATCGCTGCTGCGACACGTTACCGTTGGTTCCAACTGAGCAGCGAAGGGAGCACTTCGGTAAACGACGATACTTGCGTGGTGGTGGTACTCGTGGAGAGAGGGGACAGCCGTATCTCAGCTTAACTATGGCGATAACGAAGGAGCGATTCGGGGAAACTTCAGCAAGACCTCGCTGTCCTCTCCGTTCACTGCCATTGTGAGAAGGGTGCAACCGTACAAGTGCATGTTCCGCGCGGTACCCGTGCAGCTTGGTCTGACAACGTGTTCGAAGCACCGGCAGAGCAGAGATAAGAGTCTGCAAAGTATAGGCTAGGGGGAGAACTGACCGCGTTGCGGCAGAGCAGAGATAAGAGTCTGCAAAGTATAGGCCAGGGGGGGAGATCTGACCGCGTTGCGGCAGAGCGGAGATAAGAGTCTGCAAAGTATAGGCTAGGGGGAGAACTGACAGCAGAGATGAGAGTCTGCAAAAAACAGGCCAGGGGGAGAACTGACCGCGTTGCAGCAGAGCAGAGATAAGAGTCTGCAACGTATAGGCTAGGGGGAGAACTGACCGCGTTGCGGCAGAGCAGAGATAAGAGTCTGCAAAGTATAGGCTAGAGGGAGAACTGACCGCGTTGTGGCAGAGCAGAGATAAGAGTCTGCAACCATAGGCTAGGGGGAGAACTGACCGCAGTTTCATCGCCAACTGCAATGCGAACCCACAGCCCGCTCAAACGTTGTCAAAATAGAACGACTGAAAAAAGAAGGAATTCCGCCAAAAAAAACTTGTTGAACGCTTACGCCCGCCACTGAACCCAGATTCACCTGTGTTTCGTGGGGGCTACTGCACATTTACCTCGTTCGAGATTTTGCAGCTGGCAGTCTCCTCAAGTATTTCCTACAAAGCAGGCGCTTATACAAAAAACCCACGAGTCACAGGCAGTAACTGACTGAGCGAATCTCGCCGGAACCACAAAACAAATTGTGTTTCCCGTAACTTTAACTCTAGAAAACAGTTAAACCAACTAACAACTCCTCCCCGCCGACCAAAAATGTGCTCGCTTGCCCGCTGCATGAACGTTGCCCAGTACGCGAAACGGCTTCGCTGGCGGGACCACGAGTGGGAGCCGACGCTGGACTGCCTCGAGTTCGCGTGCGAGCAGCACTTGATGATGATCCCGTTCGAGAATCTGGACGTGGTCGCCGGGCGCGAGATCCGGATTGACACTGAGCAGCTCATCTTCGACAAGCTGATCGACGGCCGGCGGGGGGGCTTGTGCTTCGAGCTCAACGGGCTGTTCGCTTGGCTGCTGGCGCAGTCCAACTACCGCGTCACGTACCTGGAGGCCAGGGTGTTCTCATCCGGGACCTTGAGCGAGGTCCCGTGCGACCACATGGTGCTGCTGGTCGAGGTGCCGGGGGAAACGGCTCAGTACCTAGTTGACGTCGGGTTTGGGGACTCGTTCGTGCAGCCGTTGGAGCTCGCGGACGGTGTGGTGGTCACCCAGCAGCGGGGGGTCTTCCGCTTGGACAAGGGCGAGTTCAGCGGGAGAAGCGGCTGGACGCTCTCCCGGCAGGCGCCCGGCGGCGGGGCGTGGGAGAAGCTGTACGCCGTCGTCAGCATGGAGGCGAAGCGGTTTCCAGACGACTTCCTCGCGGCGTGCAAGCACCACCAGGTATCGAAGGATTCGCCGTTCACGCAGGGGCTTATCGCTTCCGTGCTCACCAAAACCGGGCGGGTGACGGTGAGCAAGAAGGGCGCCGGCCCCGCGAAGCTCACGGTGACCGAAGGCGGCGCCAAAACAGAGGTGCCGCTGCCCACCGAAGAGGACGTCAAGAATGCTCTCCTCGAGCACATGGGTTTGAAGTTCCCGTAGCGGCAGCTCTACGGCGCTGCTTTCCCCCTCTCCCTCCCCGTCTGTTCCTCTCGTTTTATTTTCGCCTGCTCCCGTTCAGCCGAGAACATGGAACTCAGGTGCCCCGACACACCGATCCGGAAAAAAGAGTTTGTAGAGGTGTATAAATGCTTCGCATTCGAAGCGCAACGCCACCACTAGGAGAAGGGTGTGCGAGCGGGTCTGCTACCAAGATCCCAGCGGAAAGGCAGGAAGTATGAACAAATTTGCACCAAAAGTTGTGCTACCCGGATGTCGATCTCCCCTCCGGCGGACCCGCTGCCTCTCCGACATTGGATTGGACGATCGCGAGCGCAGCGGACAACTAGACGCGCACAACCCTGCAGCGAACGAAACATAAAAGAACATGGGGCCCCTGCCCCTGACTGCATGGGTGCATTACTTGCAGGGAGAGGAGCCTTGCACTCTCGTTTCCTCTCAGTCTGCTTTCGCAGAAGACTAGATGCTGTGTCGCATCAAACACACATGGGAGGTGTTCTGTATGAAACCACGATCTTCCATCCGAAGATCTCTATCGCTTCCGATCTACCGTTGCACCAGCTGACTGTCTTTCACCACTGATAATCGGCCGATCTCACCGCCTGGGCGTTCGAGGCGCCGGGCAAGGTAACGTTCTACTGTTCACGAGCGTCAAACTCGGGTCAGCTACCCGAGTTTTCTTGCTCTGCCCAGTGCTACGTTCACACGTGTCCCGCCTGCCCTCGCCCCTGGCGGTAGCAGCAACTACCGGGTCCCATCAGTGCCGAGGACACAGTCGAAGCAGCGGAAGAATCAGACGAAGAGCCGCCTAGCCCTTTCTTACTTACCACCTTTTCTCGTCCCCCATCCCTCTCACTGCAGCGAACCGCCTCAAGTACCCGTGCGTACCACGTGCATGTATGCCTGACTTACCTTGCCATTCCTTTACCTTGTGAGCTTGCACAGTCAAGACCTGAGGCCGGGGTCGTGATCACACTTCACTTGGCAAATTAGGAGTCGTTGAGGAAGACAGCGTTCGCCGAAGACCGCTGGACCTCCGCCATGAAGCCAGCGGCGAGTTTGCCTGTCGGGTTTCTGAGGCAGGAAGAACCTTATGAGAGTAGTCGCAACACTTACAAACATGGCTAGCCGTATTTAAACATACCTACTACCCACATACCACCCGCCTCACAGCCTCAATGGTCAACCGGAGACCCTAAAACACCGAACCTCTAAACCACAATAAACGCTAGTAATCGCATCGAGTCCGTGCTTGCTCAGCGTTCTTGTCGAGCCCACGCGTGTCCTTCCATGTCTCTGCACTGCAATGGACCAGCTTTCGAGCTTTTGGCTCGACGGTCGCGGTCAGAGACCACCTTGGTGAACAGGTTAAAACAGGGGACTAGCTTCTATATCCACCTTAAAACAGGGGATTAGCTTCTATATCCACCTTAAAACAGGGGATGAGCTTCTATATCCACCTTCGAACTGTCAGGACCAATTTGGAAAAGCCGGCGGGGAAAACGAATGACACTGCACCATCATCATCACCCAGGCCCCCGGCAGAGGTGGCCAACGTGCAATCCGAGGCACTCAGGGCCCTCCGAGGCACTCAGGGCCCAGCATTGTCGTGAAGATACGTCGCGTCGCGCTGTGTTGAGCCCATTCCTGAGTGAGGACGCAAAAAGCCGTCAGCGGGCCAAATTTGGATAACGGGTCGGAGACCAAGCTAATGCCCTGTGGTGAACACTCTTTCGCTCTTTGTTTGTGCGTACGTGTGTAACCCTGGTTTGAGTGATTTAACACAGCACGCTGCCATCCGACACTTTTTGCTATAGACAAGCAAGCTTGTTACCATAAAAAAGCATCCACTCCAACAAAACAAACAGGCATCTTCCACGGGAAAAAACACCCGCCAACAGTCGACTTTTTCTCAAAGGAAAGAAGAGAGCAAAAGAAAAGAAAAGAAAAAAGCTACAAAAAATCAACAAGGGAGAGGACCCCGAGCCCCTTGACCCCCCTTGGTAGGCTCGGCTGGTGCATCGTGGGGGAAAAAACAAGAGCGGTACGAATACATCCTCCCCAGTCAAAGAGCCCGCCGGATCCTCTCGGCTAGTCCTCAAGCATTCTCGTGCCTACCGGAAGGAACAACACAGATAAAAGACGAAGACGCAACCAAACCCAAGTAAATCCACGGAACACCATCCTTTTCCCGCATCGCCCCCTCCGTCCCCCCTTCCCTTCCTTGACTTGCGTCCGTCGCTAACCGCGGGACGCTAGGTCACCATTCTGGCATCTTTTTCCGGGTCTTGTACAATATAGTGTCCGCTGCCCTCTACTCCGTCGTCCCGGGCCTCTCCGCGGCTCTCGGAGCGCGGGGAGGGGGCGGCCGCGGACCGAGCATGCGTTGGGCCGGCGGGCCCGGCGCCGTGCTGCTCGTCGGCTGGGCGGCGGCCGACGGCGGCGATGCCGCGAGCGCGAGCGGCGAGGGAAGCGACGACGCGGGGTCGCTGGCGCGGTTCTTGCTGATCGTGATTGCGTCGGTCGGCGGCTTCCTCCTGATCCTCGTGGCCTGCGGCTGCCTTGTGTGGCACATGCTCGGGCGGGTGACCCGCGAGCAGACCAGCCAGGTCGAAGCGGCGCTGCAGGACAACCTGCTGCTGCAAAAAACCGCGACCGACTCCTGCGTCTACGCCATCCCCGCGGCCGGCGACGAACGAATCACCCGCTCGTGTTCGATCCTCAGCGAGCGACTCGAGGTCCCCCCAGGCGGCAACCCACTGCGGCCGATCCTTTCGAGCCTGCGGTCGACGCCGGTGCCGAGCGACGCGTTTTCCGTCGAAGTTTCCGACTATTCGGAATCGCCTTCGGCGTTTCCCCAGCCGGACAGCATCAGCTTCTCGTCCTCCCCGCTGCCGTTGGTCCTCTCCGTCTCCGCCCCGGGTTGGCAAGGGCTGCCAATCGATGGCGAATACGAGCTGATTGCCCAGCAGCAAAAAGCGGGCATGCCGCTGTGGGCGTGCATGCCGCTGAACGCGTTCGTCCTGAGCGAAAAGGCCGGCCGCTGGACCATAGTGCGGCTGGTGGAGCGGGAGGGGAAGAAGGTCAAGGAGCTCGTCCTCAAGTCCGGCGAGCGGCACTTCCGCCGGAAATACCCGCACGAGTGCGCCGAAACGTGGAAGGACGCGCAGGCGGCGGAGCAGGCCGTCAAAATGAAGGTCGCCGCCGCGGCTCCGCACCGGCCCGCCGGCTTCCCGTCGACGCCCTCCGCCGAGGCGCAGAGGCAGCAGGCGCACCGGAAGTCGGTCTCGTTCATGGAGTGCGACCTGGCCCACTCTGGGGGTGACCCGTCGCAGGTGAACGCGCGGCTGTACAAAGCGCGCGCCTCGGTGGACCTGGAGGCTCTGTGCACTAACTGGAACTCGCCCAGCGACGACACATTCGACCACCTGCGGCACCTCTCCAGCCCTTCGACTCCTGGATTTGTGTCTGGAAGCTTCCCGATGGGCAGCCAAACTGGGGTGAGCCCTGTGCTGCCGATGGCGTGTGGGCAGTCACCGCGTAATGCGCGGTACAGCAGGTCGACGCCGAATGGGTTCACCAGCCCCACGTCTCCGTACACGGTGTGCACGTCACCGACGCCGTCGGTCGTGGACGCCGCGAATCACGCGCTCGGCTCTGCAGGGTCCCCGGGCGGCAGGCGCCGCCGCAGCACGACCGTCACCGCATCAAGCTCGCCCACTGGGAGGCGGCTGCGGAGTGCGACCTGCTGCGGGCTGTCGGATGAAGACCCGGCCGGCCGGCAGGGCTTCGACGACGCAGCGGACGAGACGCCCGTGTCGCCGACGCCGTCGGGCCCGCGCTTTCCGGGGAGCCCGAAGGCGCTGTCGCCGAAGCCGCGCCGCGGGTCTCGGCCCGACCAGCTCAGCAGGGTCGCGTCGCCGGACACTTCGTTCGAAGACATGGGGTCCGAGCCAGGGGTGCCGTCCGCCCTGTCGCCGAAGCCGTCGCTGCTGCCCCCGCGCACGCCCATCGGCCCCGTGTCGCCCCGCACGCCCGGCGTCGGGTCGCCGCGCACCCCCGGAAAGCGGACGTCCTTCGCGCTTCCCGGGCCTTCGTATTGCTAGAGCAATCCGAAAGAAAGCCCTGAGCAAGTTTTGTCCCAAACGTTTGGGGTGTTCATCTCTACTCGGGAAGCGTGAGCTGCGGTTCGGCCATCGCGAGACTGGTTGGTCGAAGTCGAACGTTGCCCAGGCCGGTCGATGATGGGCACCGCAACCTCCCCCACCGCAACCATCTTTCACAGACTGCGGGAGACAGAAATGGAGATGCAACGGTGTCTGACGAAGGTTGGACTACATGCGACCCACACAAAGATACACGCACAAGTACACGTGCTACCACTGCGGCAGATACGATACGCGCATATATACCTTAAAGGAACCTTTACGACAATGGTCACCCGGAGACTAGAAACCCCCGGGTCCCTAAGAGAGCTAGCACTCTCCAATAGACAACCCTTCGGGTCTACTTTCGCCCGCAGCACCACCGTCACCGCGTCGTCCCACCGTGCGGGCTGTCCGATGACGACCCGGCCGACCGGCACGGGCTCGACGACGCCGCGGACGGAGACGCCCGTATACCCCCGGCACCGAAGCGAATTTGTCCAAACGTTTGGGATGTTCATCTCTACTCCAGGAAGCGTGTGAGCTGCGGTTCGGCCATCGCGAGACTGGTCGAAGTCGAGCCTTGCCCAGGCCGGCTGTTGATGGGCTCCGCAACTCCACCACAAGCAAGCCGCAACCTAGCCTGTCCCTCCACCACACGTTTCCCGCAGGATCTTTCACAGACTGCGTGAGACAAATATGGAGGTGTCTGACGAAACCCTTCGGGTCTACTTTCGTCTCGCCAACTTTTTACCCCCCCCGAAGGGCCTTGAAGGACACAAAAAGAACGGGCCCCGGATGGCGAAATAATCCGGGATTTGAAATCGGGGAAACCTGCCGTCCCGGGTCGCTCGCCTTCCTCGTCCGAATGCGCTGGTTCTCTAATTCGACATTGGCCCTTCTTTTTTAATTAGGCACCCGCTTTGTAGAGAAAGGCGACGAGGCTGCCAGGTGCTGCAGCCCACGTGAATCAGGGTTTAGTGCAGTCAACAGCAACCCCCCGTTTGTAGCCGCATTGCTTCTCCCCGTCGTCGGCAAGCATCGGGCGACCCTCGCGTACATTTTCTGCGTACATTATACCACTGCAGGAAAGTAGATGAGCCAATTCACCTCTTCTCAATTGGCTCAGTAGAGCACGAAGACGGCGTCGCAAACTGAACGAATCCTAGACCGACCCCCCCATTTCGTGTTGCAAAGGGAAACGTGAAGAACGAAAGTTCCCGAGTCTTCGACCGTTTAGGGCTAAGATTCAACTCTCATATTTTTTATACCAAGCTCTCTCTCTCTCTCGGGCGAGGAGTTGCTGATCGCACCTGTGGTCTTTGTGTGTTCCATACTTGACCCCTACACGCCAAGTCCGCCCTTCGGTACGAGTTAAGCAAGCTAGACCACTAGACTGCACTACGTGTGCCGAAGAAGATACAAGCCTCGCAATTCCTCCATTCCTCCATGCCGTGCCAGGACATGAGCCTGCAAAGAAAACCCGCCCGATACGATACAGTTTCTTTTTGGGAGGGGTGCTGTTGGTCTTCTGTGTCTTTTGAGTTTCGTACTTGGCCAACAGGTCTGCCACCCCTCTGTCGTGGGCGGCACAGAGAAAGAAGAACTACTCTACGGCACCACAAAGTTCAAAATCACCACGGTAAGAAAGAAGTTATCGACAACAAAATAAAAGAGTAGAAGAAAGAAATAATTCAAAAACTCTACAAATCCCGCGAAGAAGACTTGATGCTACGAGGGGGGGGGGCAATACTCTACCCGAACACGAAACTAAGATTTCCCCCCCGGGCATTCCCCCCCGCACTCTTCTGAACGCAAGCAACACAAAGGCTCCGCGAAAAGCGGGAAGAAATCAAATGCCAGCCTCTGGGGCCAGTTCTGCACTGTCGGTTCACCGAGCCCGCACGAAGCAAATTGTTTTCGCCACTTGCGTTGGCACATTAGCAGTCAAAAAAAAGGAAACCCTGAGGGCGTTCCAGCCAGGGCCAGGCGGGGTCCACAACAAGATTCGTGTTTCCAACACCACACGCCCAAGAAACACCCAGACCTGACCCTTCGTGGCAATCCGGAAATTCTCGTGTAAGGGATCAACTGTTCTCTCGGGCAGCTAAGATATTTATCGTTGGCAGGACTCCCAAGTGGCCATTCCTGCTCCATCCTACGGCGCCATCTTGCGATGCCAGAGCTTCTTCTGTTGCAGGTGTATATGACATCTTTTATCCGTTTCACGTTGTCACGAGGCGAATCAGACGCAACTCGTTCCGAAGAAGCAACAGCGTACAACCACCCAACTCCACACAGCACACGTTTTGTGAAGTTGTTGTTGATCATGCTGCTGTGACAAAGCGTCAGTTGGAGAAAAGTGGTTATTCTTACCTATTGGCCCTGTTCCGACGCGGCACCTACAGATTAGTTCTTGGTTTTCTGTGACAGGGTTGACATGGGCATACCCACTGCTACATTGGGTCGATTATCTAACCGTCATAGGTGACTCCGAGAGCGGCAATGGAAAAATGCGTTACAGATAATTCCATTCCATATTTCATGGTGGTGCCCTCGGCGCACATCCTACTCAACCGGACGTATTTTTCCGGCTCGTCGGAATAGGGTTAATAACCGAAAATCACCACCTTTTTGGCATCTCAATGAGAAGGTGGTTGCAGCGAATCAAAAAAAAAACACCGATCACGACAAGCACGCACTAAGCTGAACTTCACAAGCACACAAAAGGTCGAAAGACACCAGACTGTACGTCAGCCTCAGTTGATTGTCGGCAACATCTGCTTCCGGATTGACACACCTAGGGCTCGTTGTGTCGTGTAGCTATTGCGAATTTCCCACCCCGATGAGAGGCAGCGCTCTGCCTAAACATTAAACTAAAGATTTTCCCCCCGGTGTCTCTTTTGGCTAGAAGTGCTCTAGTAGCACGGGTGGTCCTGGCTGTCACGAGCTACGAACAGCCGCCTGACAAACCAAACTCACACCGCTGTCCTACTCAGGTTCCGCGCTGATGATGACCGGCCTTCTGTGTCCATGGCTTAAAGGACCAAACACGGCGCAGACGGCAGTACGGTGTTGAGCACATACCCATTCCAAGCACGTTCTTGCAATCCCGGTGTCTCTTTTGGCTAGAAGCGTGAACGTGTACGTACAATAGCGCGCAGAGAATAACAAGCGAGTGAAAAATAGCGGAGGTATCACGAGCCGACAGAGATCACCGCACACTTCTTACCCTACTTCCCAGCACCAGATCCAGCTACAACGAACCCGTCAAGTGCGAGCCGGCAGCAATGTCCGGCCGAGCAACGGGGCTACGGATATGAGGTGGCTGCCGACCATGATCCTTTGGCCATCGGTACATGTTCAGCCTTCAAAGCGACGTTGTTTCTTGATCTTTCTATGTCGGCGCTCCCTATCCTACACAAGCAGAAATGTCTAGAGGATCGTTACACGGGGAGCGCAAGCTGGGATTATTATTAGACCCAGTCGTGAGACTGGGTTCACCGAGCAGGACAGGACCGGTGTTGACGATTGCTCCGACGCTGTACGTCGGGCGGCGCCGGTCGCGCTGTTTCTCCTCGAGCGAGCATTTTCGCTAACGTCAAATGCAACGGGAGCACGGCTCTCGACCCTCTTGTGTCGGCCGAAAAATTGACTCCCGCATTGTTTTGATGATCGGAGAAGCAGGCTTCCGGGCCGTGTTGTTAGAGTTGAATGCGCCAGCAGGATGAACTCGTTCGACGGAGATGCTTCTTGCACCACGCACGTGTTATCCTTCATGATAAGTGCGTGGTGTGTGCTTAGGCTTTCTTGTAGTTCTGACCGTGTCAGCGATCTTAAGATCGAGCAGGCTTGCTCGGATTCACTTTCGAGGGCAGCGGTTGCATGTCGCCCGCCTGCCGTGCCCGTTGTTTCGCAGAAAGAACCGAGCTCAGATTCACTTTCGAGGGCAGCAGTTGCATGTCGCCCGCCTGCCGTTCCCGTTGTTTCGCAGAAAGAACCGACTTCCTGTGCCGGTGAACGGCGCCCGGAGCTCCCGCATTAGAAGGAGCAACGCGCGCAACGGACAATCTTCTCCCCTTTCCACAACCTTGAAAGAAGGGGCAGAAGAAGTCTCGATCGTTCGATCGGACAAGAGACGGGGCTGCTGCCACTGGATGGCCAGAGCCCTCTTAAGGTTGCACGTGGGCAAGAGGAAGGCGTGAGCTACCCAAGGCACGTCGGACTCATCGGGGCCACGGCCAGCTTCGCCGAACGCCAACTTCCAAGTTCACATCCTGAGCGAGTTCCTCCTTGAGAAGGAAAGTATACCGCTTGAACGACCACACCACCTCCCTCACACTCACCCACATACCCAGCAAGCTTGTTTGAGCGCCTTCGGCGCGTCAAGTTGGAATCCTTACGTTTCTGAGCGAACTCCTCATATTCACTTGCCTACAGCAAAAAGCTGACAAACGCAGGCACCACCGTTAGCCCCCTTTTTGTACTCCCACACAGGCGTGCTCTCGACTTCCCAGTAATAGCGAAGAAACAGAAGGATTCCAACATACGCACCCACACTCGCACACACGTGGACGCCTCTCGCACAGGAAGGCACCACGTAAAACCGGGTCCACAACACACACATACACACACACACACACACACACACACACACACACACACACACACACACACACACACACACACACACACACACACACCCACACACACACACACACACACACACACACACACACACACACACACACACACACACACACACACACACACACACACACACACACACACACACACACACACACACACACACACACACACACACACACACACACACACACACACACACACACACACACACACACACACACACACACACACACACACAAACACACACACACACACACACACACACACACACACACACACACACACACACACACACACACACACACACACACACACACACACACACACACACACACACACACACACACACACACACACACACACACACACACACACACACACACACACACACACACACACACACACACACACAACCACACACACACACACACACACACACACACACACACACACACACACACACACACACACAACACACACACACACAACACACACACACACACACACACACACACACACACACACACACACACACACACACACACACACACACACACACACACACCCACACACACACACACACACACACACACACACACACAACACACACACACACACACACACACACACACACACACACACACACACACACACACACACACACACACACACACACACACACACTCGCGCAGCTGCAAGAAGCGGCCAATCGGTCGGGAACGTTCGCGGGGCTTACAGGGATGAAAGTCTGTACGCAAGTGAAGTCCCTGTGGTTTACGACAGCGCGGGACGCCCCCGAAGAAATCCACTACACGGAGAGTAATGGAGCCGGAGAAGCGGTAGCGCGACCAGAGACGATAGCAAGACAGACCACGTTTGACGTACTAGGAGTGATGCTGACAACAAAGCAGGTACCGCCAAGCAAGCCTCTCCAGCAGTCCAAGCGAGTAGCGGAACGAGTAAGAATGGTAGACAACGTGTTGAAAAGGGCGACCTGCCTCCCGCTCCCGGCTGGTGCACGAGACCTCGCCGTCAGCATGACGGCGGGCTCAAAGTTGTACTATGGGGCAGCGGTGACGGCGATCGGGAAGCAGGAAGTCGAACGCATGAGGAGGAGGTTCACCGAGTCAGTTTGGACGGGGCCGCCCCGACGAGCGCAAGAAGCAGTGTTGCACGTGCTGCACCACGGGCATAGATTAGACCCAGGCGTTGTCCCAATGTACAGGCAGATCACAACCTGGGCCGAACAGGTCAAGAAGTGGGGATACGCGCGAGCGTTGGCGGAAACGGCGTGGGTCCACAGAGAAGAACTCGCAAAGCTACACGGCCCCTTTGCCTTCTTAAAGGAGGCGCTGGACAAACTCCAATGGCGGTGGGTGACACCTACGTGCATCGCGTATGTGAATGAGGTAGGGGAAGGCATTGTACACGACGCGGCGCAGGAGGGCAACACACGCCTCCTACAACACGACCTGCGACACTCTCTACGCATGCGCGAGATGGTTCGACTAGCAGCGAGGAGAGGAAACGATTTCGGGGGGGTTCAAAGCGGGGTCGATTTTACAGCAACCAGGAGCCTCTTAGAGAAGCAGAACTCACCTCTCACAGCCTACCAAGCCGGGCTGCTGAGGTCAGTCATCGCAGGAGCCACGCCGGTCACCGGGCGGACGGGGCTGAGCGAGAGGGGGTGCCCGTACTGCAACACGCAGGAGCGCGAGACGGTCGAACACTTGTTTTGGAAGTGCCCGGCCTGGGAACAGACACGCGTGAAGTACGCGGAACTGACGGCCGCGCAGCAGAGTTGGCCACCGTGCTTGCGAATGTGCGGAGTAGCCCCCGCCCCCCAGGCAGACTCGGAACACCTGCCCAGGGAACGGGAGAAGCTACTTCGCCTGCTGGAGACGCTGCATCTCTTCTTCGTGGAGGTCCTGACAGCACGCCAAGGGGCGGATGAAATGCTGGACAGATCCACACGTCACCATCGAACCCTGGAATACCCGCGACAATGGAGACCGGCCGAGCCGCACAAGCTGGTAGTGCCAGACATCGCGCCCTCAGCGGTTTCAACCAAGTGGAAATACGGCCCGGAGATGTGGATGGCGTTCACGGACTGGCTGAGAGAGTTGAACTGGGCGCCTCCAGGGCATGAGCTGGGGGTAAGCTTCGTTGAGTTAGCGGTGGACTTCGAGTTGTGCACCGGATGCCGGCTCCCGGCGCTCAGGAACCGGTACTACTCGGCGCCAAAACCCCCAGCACAGAAGGCCACTACAGCGCGTCGGGTGCTACCAGAAGGCGCAGCAGGTGGCGGGATAGCGGTTTACTTTGACGGAGGAGCAAGGGCGAACGGTACGGCTTTTGCTGTGGCGGGTGCAGGAGCAGTCCTATACAAAGAAGGCGTAAAGGTCTCGCAGATTGTGCTCCCGCTGCCAAATGTGCGCAGCAACAACATTGCCGAGTACGAAGGAATGTTGGCAGGGCTACAGCTTTTGGAAGAGGCAGAAGGAACGGAAGGAAAGCAGTGCACCATCCGCGGCGACTCGGCTCTGGTAATTGGGCAGACCAACCGAAAAATGGCGTGTTCGGAAGACCTGAAGCCGCTATTGACCCGTGCAATAGAAAAGATGGTAGCCCTGCGGCAGCGACTCACGCTACGGGCGGAGCACGTCAAGCGCGAGGAGAATGTGGACGCAGATGCACTCAGCAACGCGGCGATGGACCTCGTGCAACAACAGCGCCCAACACGAGAGCAGCAGGAGGCAGATCTCGCAGCATTTCGGGCCTCCGGACTCGGAAAGGCGATGAGTCTGGTCGAGCTAGGCAGCGCCTACAAGAAGGTGACGGCCGTGGTTCTGTGGCCACGAATGTGCGACGACGATCTTGACCTCCGTCGGGGGAACAGTCGTGAGGGGTGCTTCGCGGCGCGCGCAACTCACGGAGACAACCGACGCGGTCATCCTCGGCATCCGGGAGCACGTAAGAACGCAGAAGCCGACACGGACGGAGACCGCGTTGTACCCCCAACACCTGGAATGGGCGGCAACCTATATCCCGGAGGAAGCCTACCCCGCAGGATGGGCACAAGGAAAGGCCGACTGGAAGGCGAGGGCGGAGATGATAAACAAGGTTTCAGGTGCAGGAGCGTGCGGAGGGTCACAACCGAAGAAGGCCCCAGAAGACGCGGTGAACACATCACGCCCCGGCGAGATTTGCACGCTACACAGAAAGCCCCGATGTAAGGAATGTGCGAAAAAGCGCTTGCAGCGGAGACGTGTTGCCGCTATAAACGACACCACCTGTACGAGACGGCCTAACGCCGCGGATGCTATACTGCTCGATCCACAGACATGGGCGCTGCGGCGAGTGCGAAGCAGACAACGAAGGGATCGCGAGGTGCGTTGGGAACCACCACCCCCAGTTGAACGTGGACCCCCACTCGCAACCTGCGG
>JAPJBO010001329.1:0-50672 GCA_030068145.1 Diplonema papillatum | reverse complement strand
TTCAGCGGAACTTAGACGTCAATACCCTCTAAGTTCCGCTGAACCCAAAAAAAAGCGGTTCAGCGGAACCGCAGTGTTGTTGTTTATTTCACCTGTTTTCATTTGGGTCGACCAGTTGCACCTTATGAATCCACTTCATTCAGTTGTCCTGCAGCGCTGGTGGGACACAACACTGAAATGAAAGGGAGCAGAAGACAGAAGATAGTTGAAGTAAAAATGAAAGAGAGTTGAAGAATGGTAAAAGTGCCTCAAGACAGAAATCTGGTTTAGCCTGTGTTTCCTCCCAAAAGGGAAGATCAAGACAGAAATCCAGTTTGACCTGTGTTGGCAAGTGTGGCCTCAAGACAGAAACCTGGTTTAGCCTGTGTTTCCTCCAAAAGGGAAGATCAAGACAGAAATCCAGTTTGACCTGTGTTGGCAAGTGCCTCAAGACAGAAACCTGGTTTAGCCTGTGTCTCTTCCCAAAAAGGAAGATCAAGACAGAAATCCAGTTTGACCTGTGTTGGCACCACACTCAACCCCCTACCCTCACACCAACCCACTCAACTCCACCCACCCCACTCACCAACCTGCCCACCAACCTACCCACACCAACTCACCACTCACCACTCAACCAACCCACCCACTCACCACTCACACACCAACCCACTCAACTGCACTCACCAACCTGCCCACTCAACCAACCCATTGCTCACACACCACACACACCCCCACCCACCCACCCCACTCACCAACCTGCCCACACCAAACCACTCACCACTCACCACTCAACCAACCCATTACTATAATGACGTCTAAGTTCCGCTGAACTGCTTTTTTTTGGGTTCGGCGGAACTTAGACGTCTAAGTTCCGCTGAACCACTTTTTTTTGGGTTCGGCGGAACTTAGACGTCTAAGTTCCGCTGAACCGCTTTTTTTTGGGTTCAGCGGAACTTAGAGGGTATTGACATCTAAGTTCTGCTGAACCACTATTTTTTGGGTTCAGCGGAACTTAGACGTAGGCTACGGCTAAGTTCCACATGCCCTATATGACCCCTATATATGACCCCCATGTGACCCCTATATCATGCAGGGTCAAAACCTTGTGTCCTTTTAAAACGCACCCGCGGGGCCGATGGAGCCCAAAAAAAAATTTTGGAAAAAAAAAACATCATCATCAGTCAGCGGAAGCAAAAACAAACAAACAAACCCAGGAGCAGGAGCGGAGCAGGGAGAGATGGTTGACCTCACTCTCCCTGATGCTGTCGTGACTCGGCCTGACAACGGGGGAGTCACGGGGGATGGCCTCCTCAGCAGCAGTCTCTAAGGGCCCCCGGTTGTTTTAGTGGGTAGCGTTCGGCCACCATAGCTCCACGAACGTAGTCCCACACTCTCCGCTTAGTCCACGGGGGTCGTGCGTAAAGCATTTTTTCCGGGTTACCAAAAAAAAAATTTGCTCAACTTCCTCAAAAATTACTGCAGAGTTTGTTCCAAACTTTTAAAATTCAAAAAACCCACTTTTTTTCCGGAAATTTTTTTTTTGCCATTTTCAAAAAGACACAAGGTTTTGACCCTGCATGATATGACCCCTAAATGACTCCTATAAATTTTTTCGGATTTTTTTCGGAAATTTTTTTCGGATTTTTTTTTTGGCCCAAAAATTTTTCGGATTTTTTTGGCCCAAAATTTTTTGGAATTTTTTCGGATTTTTTTTTGGCCCAAAATTTTTTCGGAATTTTTTCGGATTTTTTTTTTGGCCCGAAAATATTTTCGGGAAAATTTGGTCACAATCCCAAAAAAGGTCGAGATAAGGGCGCAACCCTCAAAACAGGTCGAGATAAGGGAACAAGGCAAGGTCGAGTTAAGGGGCACCGTTCCCGATGGCGTCATACTCTGACGCCATCGGTACCTTTTTTGATTCATTTCACCTGTATGACGCCATCGGTACCTTTTTTGATTCATTCATTCTCCGTACGCCATCGGTACCATGCAGGGTCAAAACCTTGTGTCTTTTTAAAACGCTCCCGCAGGGCCGATGGAGCCCTAAAAAAAAATTTGGAAAAAAAAAATTTTGCTCAACTTCCTCAAAAATTACTGCAGAGTTTGTTCCAAACTTTTAAAATTCAAAAAACCCATTTTTTTTCCAGAATTTTTTTTTTTGCCATTTTCAAAAAAGACACAAGTTTTGACCCTGCATGGTACCTTTTTTGGACCTTTTGATCATGACGCCATCAGTAACCTTTTTTGATTCATTCACCTGTATGACGCCATCAGTACCTTTTTTCGACATAGGGGGGGTCATATGGGGGTCATATCATGCAGGGTCAGAACCTTGTGTCTTTTTGGAAATGGCCAAAATTTTATTTCCAGAAAAAAAATGGGTTTTTTGAATTTTAAAATTTTGGAACAAACTCTGCGGTAATTTTTGCGGAAGTTGAGCAAAATTTTTTTTTGCCAAAATTTTTTTTTGGGGTCCATCGGCCCCGCGGGAGCGTTTTAAAAAGACACAAGGTTCTGACCCTGCATGATATGGGGGTCATATAGGGGTCATATGGGGGTCATATGGGGGTCATATAGGGGTCATATGGGGGTCAATTCATGCAGGGTCAAAACTTGTGTCTTTTTAAAACCGCTCCGCGGGGCCGATTGAGCCCTAAAAAATTTTTTGGAAAAAAAAATTTTTGCCTCAACTTCCTCAAAAATTACTGCAGAGTTTGTTCCAAATTTTTAAAATTCAAAAAACCCATTTTTTTTTTGGAAACACAAAATTTTGGCCATTTCCAAAAGACACAAGGTTTTGACCCTGCATGATATAGGGGTTATCATGCAGGGTCAAAACCTTGTGTCTTTTAAAACGCTCCCGCGGGGCCCCGACTGGAGCCCTAAAAAATTTTTTGGAAAAAAAAAAATTTGCTCAACTTCCTCAAAAATTAACTGTAGAGTTTGTTCCAAACTTTTAAATTTCAAAAAACCCATTTTTTTTTTTGGAAATAAAATTTGGCCATCTCCAAAAAGACACAAGGTTTGACCCTGCATGTTATAGGGGTCATATGGGGGTCACATAGGGGTCATATGGGGGTCATATGGGGTCATATGGGGGTCATATAGGGGTCATATGGGGGTCATATAGGGGTCATATGGGGGTCTGGGGGAATCATCTCTCCTGCTATTCTAGCCGCGTCATAAACTCGAAAGGGAAGAGAAATGCGAAGCAACGGGCTGGTAAACACAATAACAAACGAAGTGGAATAACGAGATGTGTCTTTTTGGAAATGGCAAAAAAAAAAAATTTCCGGAAAAAAATTGGGGTTTTTGAATTTTAAAAGTTTGGAACAAACTCTGCAGTAATTTTTAAGGAAGTTGAGCAAATTTTTTTTTCCAAACTTTCTTTTTGGGGTCCATCGGCCCCGTGGGAGCGTTTTAAAAAGACACAAGGTTTTGACCCTGCATGTTAAGCCGATCTTGGTCTGTGTTTTAAGTCGAGTTGGTGATTCAAGTCGATTTTGCTTTTTAAGTCGAGTTTGGTCTGTGTTTTAAGTCGAGTTTGTGTTTTCGGTCGAGTTTGGGCTTTAAGTCGAGTTTGGATTTAGGGTCAAATCTTCACCTTGTGCTTGGGTCAAAAAATTTGGGTCAAAATTTTGGGTCAAAAATTTTGGGTCAAAATTTTGGGTCAAAATTTTGGGTTTGAAAATTTTGGGTCAAAATTTTGGGTTCAAAAATTTGAGTCAAAATTTTGGGTTGAAAATTTTGGGTAAAAATTTTGGGTTCAAAAATTTGAGTCAAAATTTTGGGTTCAAAATTTTGGGTTCAAAATCTTGGGTCAAAATTTTGGGTCAAAATTTTGGGTTGAAAATTTTGGGTCAAAATTTTGGGTCAAAATTTTGGGTTGAAATTTTTGGGTCAAAATTTTGGGTTCAAAGATTTGGGTTTTTTGAATTTTAAAAGTTTGGAACAAACTCTGCAGTAATTTTTGAGGAAGTTTAGCAAATTTTTTTTTTTTCCAAGAAATTTTTTAGGGCTCCATCGGCCCCGCGGGAGCGTTTTAAAAAGACACAAGGTTTTGACCCTGCATGGTATGCGTGATTTCCGTACAGGATTTTTGCGATCGAAATACCGATCACTTCACGGGAGTGTTTCCGTTTTCCAACGGACTCCGGAAGTTGGTATGAGCTCACACGTCTGCCCATGGGACACACGTGCTCACCAGAACTGATGCATACATTGGCCGCCTCAGCAGCAGGTGATCCCGGGTATGTAGTATCAGCATGTGCGGCCACCGGAGTCTCCACCCAAGTGTGGATAACATGCAGGGTCAAAACCTTGTGTCTTTTTGGAAATGGCCAAAAAAAAATTTCCGGAAAAAAATGGGTTTTTTAAATTTTAAAAGTTTGGAACAAACTCTGCAGTAATTTTTGAGGAAGTTGAGCAAAATTTTTTTTTTTTCCAAAAAAATTTTTAGGGCTCCATCGGACCCGCGGGAGCGTTTTAAAAAGACACAAGGTTTTGACCCTGCATGATAGACAACATCAGGTACACTGGTGATCGATCAGACGTTGTGCGGGAAACACAGCGGCTGGACAGCGTAGCCCAAAAGTGCCGAATCACCTGGAAACAGGCTGATAGTGTGGATTTGGGTGAACAGTATGATTTCCTAGGTGTTGCTTTTGACCACAAAGAAAAGACAGTAGCTCCAGCACAAAAGTTGCTACAAAAGATCGACGCAGTTGACCTATCACAGACCACTGCTTCCGAGTTGGAGTCATTGGGGGGAAGGTTGTTGCATGCAAGCGCTGTGGCAGCTGTGTCCCCAGGCGATTTTTGGTTTGCCTTGAAGTTTTTGAGACGCGTAATGAACGCACTCAACCGTGGAGAACGACAGGAAGTGGATATCGTGAAAGTACCTCCGTCCGCAAGGCGGGAGCTGCAGCGATGGAGAAACGCGGTAAAGAGGTCAAGAAGAATGCAACAGGGCTCACAAGAGCCGGCAGCAACGGTCTTTGTTGATGCCTCTTTGTCCGGCTGGGGAGGGGTAATTGTAAACCGGACCACGGCCGAGATGACGGTCGTTGGAGACAAGTGGGATAAACTGAGGGCAGATGAACATATCAATGTCTTAGAGGCATGGGCCTTAAAAGAAACCTTGTCTCGTTTACCGGAATCACTCCGGGGTTCCCACTTAGACATACGGGTGGACAACACCACAGTGATGGGAGCAGCAAGGAAAGGAGTGAGCTCGCGATCATTCGCGTTGAATCAGGCCGTAATGGCAGCGATACACATCCTCCAGGAGCTCAATTGCACATGGTCGATACGCTGGGTGAAATCTGGGGACAACCCAGCTGACCTACCCTCTCGTGCGCACCCATCTCGACTAGCTTCCCCTGCACTTGTGCAGGAGGTCGCACAAGCAATCGGGGCTTTCTTAACTGGCGATGGGGTGGCGGCTGACGGTCGCTGCAAACGTGCAAGCGGCGCAATGCCCCACTCGTGAGTTCCTCTCTTGTTAAGTACATAGTACAAGACACAGTTTCCCCTCTTCTTCCCGTTCTGGTTGAATAACTCTGCGCCTAGCTGTTGACGCTGACGGATTCTCGCAGTTCACTGGGGGAATCCAGACAAGTCAAGTCACTTGAACAACACAGCCGAACAGGTTGGGTTTAGGGGGGCGGCACAGAGCAATCACTTTACATAGTACAAGACACAGTTTCCCCTCTTCTTCCCGTTCTGGTTGAATAACTCTGCGCCTAGCTGTTGACGCTGACGGATTCCTTGGCCACAACTTTCAGTTTGGCATCGAGACATAGAATATATGACGAAGGCTGCAACACGGATAGCAACCAAAGAAGTGCAACGGCGACGAACAAACAACAAGGAGTCCACACTTCAGAACAAAACTCCAAGAACAAACAAGAGGAAGGAAAATTGTGATGATGGGGGCGAGGGAGGGCACGGTAGTGTTCTTTTGTTCAGGGAGACTCCTTGGCGCGATGAAAGAAAGTGGGGGGTGTGTGTTTTGACGTGGCTATTCTTGTTTACAAAAGGGGGTTTGGGGTCGCGGGAACAGAACAGAAAGTCAAAAAATGATAATGGGGCGTGGTGGCTTTTCTTTTGTTCACAAAGACTCACTCTAAACTAAACTAAGGCATCAAGGCGTGGCCAGGGCTTACGCTCCGTTTTCGGTCTCAGAGAAAATACGTGGTTCACATGTGGGCGCGTAAAGTTCGGGGAAAAAAAAAACCTTTCCCTATGTGTGGCGGCCAAAAAAATAGCGCCACTATGGACTTGGCTGTGCAACACTTGGCGGCATTGGTCGTTGGTGGCACTCCTCGGCCGACCGAAAGCAAGACTTTTCCGAGCGGCTTTGGCAGATCGTGGTGTGACCTTGCGACGATGACTTCTGTGGCTTGAGCGCCAAGCCCCAAGGTGCGCCAAGCCTTGATGCTTTAGTTTGGGAAACGGTAGCCACGACAGTACCGCCGAACACGTGAAGCTTGGCTCCCGTGTAGCAGGCTTTCCCTGGTACCGTGGTCGCGGGTGTCTCTGCATTGGGTGAGGTGCGGTGAAGCAGGGGGTGTGGTGACACGGGAAGCGGAAGAGGGGACAAGAGGAAGGGCAGCGGGTGGTGGATGAGGCTCAGAGGCGACGGCCGAGTATCGGGACTCGGCAACCGCGAAGTCGTACACGGCTGAGACTGACGAGTATTGTGCAGACGCCGATTCACCCGGCACTTGAGATGCGAGGTGGGAACATGGCCGGTCTCAACAAAACAGCAGACTCGCCATTAGCTAAACTTGAAGTGGTGATGCGCGCCTACGAAGCCGCCGCGAGCAGACGGCGAAGAAGGCCGGCGACAAGGTGTGAGCCGTACTGCAGGCTTGGCTCCACAAAGCTGCAACACCGAATCCTCGAAGGAGTGACATGAGAGGGCAGCGACGAACGCAAATTTAAAGGATATTTTTATTTATTTTTGTAACTGTCCGAATGTCGTTGCTGATCCGCCGCTGAAACACCCAAGTATTGTGCTTTCGACTCTTCGGCCCGTCTTGATTACCACATTCATGTGCACTTGGTGCCTATCTTCCTCGCTTCATCGGCAGCGTATCGACGGCATCTTCTTGACGCCGATTGGTTCTTGTTCGTAGGGACTTCAGTGCGAACGTCAAGCTTGACAGTAATCAACACAAAAAGGCGGAAAAGTGCTAGACAACAGTCCTACTAGGCACTCTGGCTAGTTTCCACCCAAAGTGTGCCCAGAAAACCCTCGACGGGGGTTTCACGGGGGCCACAGAGGGTCACGGGGGTAAAGTCCCCCGTTTTTCCCCGTCGGGGGTTACACGTATGCCACTCATTCCACTCATTAGAGTGCAGTGTGTATGCAGATCGACTTGCTGGAGATGTCCTGTTGGATGGAAGCCACCTTTTAGCGATTGGGGTTGCCGACCCTCACGATTGCACAAGACAGCGGCTGTACACTGCTTAGTTGGGGTACATGATGAGCCGATCTTCAAAATAATAAGAACCGGGAAAGGGGCATTCACACTGAGTTGACCCCCCCTTTACACAGACGGGCTCCTTGTGAGCTTGAGTCGCCTCCGCTTTGTTTCTGGCCCTTCTGACCCGCTTGCATCTGACTCAGACAGCCCTAAAGAGGGCGGTTCGCTCGGATTCTGTCTCGTACACTGGGCGGGGTAAGATTAGTGATGCCTTTTCTGACTGACTTGATGGAGCGAGTGAGGGCGGCAAAGGAGGCTTTCCGGGTAAGAATGGTGCACACTCGTCTGGTCTGCTTCTCTTCGCTTCGTCTGCTGAAGGTTGGAGAGGTGGCTGTTTTGGAAAGATCAGATTCAGTGATGCTTTTTTTGGCGGGGCTTTCTCTGACTTGCGGGATGTTTTTGACTTTGCAGGTTTCTTGGATGCAATTCCTCACCGTGAGCTTTCTTTGGCACGACAGGAGCAACAAGCTCAGCAAGTTCTGCATGAAGTTGCTTTATCCTCTCTTCGTTCACCCTTTCTTCGTCTTCTGCGACAAGCTGCTTCTTGACTTGTCTGTACAGTGATGCATCTATGGTTTCTACAGTCCCCGTGGGCAGTCCTGGTGCTTGGCAAGGTGTATTTTTTCTCTGTTGTGCTGCCATAGCACGACTCACCACATCTGGTGGAACGCTTCTCAGGCCAATTGGCAAGCTGGGTATATCATTGTCCTCTGGTACTGCAGCGCCAGCTCCAGATGGTTGACTTTTAATACTTGGGGCGAAACTGTCCCAAATTCCCTTGAACCTGCCTGCTCGGGGAGGAACCTGTTCCTTCTGGGGGGCACGAGAGGCCACATCATCTAAGGCGGCAAAAAAAAGTTCGATGGAGGAACAATTTTGTCTTCCTGAGACGGCAGCAGAAAAGGGTTGTTTTCTTCTGCAGCTGAAGTCAATGCAGGCAAATTGAGACTGTCTTTCTGGGACAGCAGGAAGGAGCTGGCCCGTGAAGACTGAGTCCGTCCAATGAGTGTCGATGCTTGACTTCCACAGCAGCTGTCTGCTGACTCGTCAGAAAGCACGAAGAGTGATGCATCTGAGGTCTGTGACAACGTGGGGGGGGGGTGCCGGATTGTTCAGGAATGGGTGTGACGCACTGAAGTACTGAGCTTTGGGAACTTACCTGAGCGTGCCGGTGCTGGCTGCGAAAACGGGTTCTCAGAGGAGAGTAGGGGGAGACTGTGGTCATCAGAAACGGATGGCCCGGAGGCAGCAGGAGTAGCCCCAGCTTCGAGCACATCACCACATTCCCCGGATTCAAAATGGGGAAGGAGGGTGTCCCCTACGGCAAGCATCAGCTGATGCATGAAGTTCTGGCCTGTGTTGACCATCCTCCACTGCGCAGCTACATAAGCTGTTGCTTTGTGGACGTCCTTGGTGGCTTGCTTCTTCACAATGTTCTTCAAGGTGCCCCAGCAACCGTCTCCTTTTTGGGTCCCCCCGAGCCACTTTTTCAAAGTCGCACAGTGCCTTATGACTTCATTTGCACCGTCACCATCCAGCAAGTGGAGGTGGTCCCTTATCCGGATGTCATAACTGTACTCCGTGTTGAAAGCATCTGCTTCAACATCTCCTTTGACCACCCAGCTGAGGACCTCTTTGGTCCACTGCTCTTTACCATGGTTGACCCATGCGTATCGGACTCTGGGTCTGTTTTCTTGACCCCAGAAGAACCCCGGCTTGCTTGGGTCGAGCATACTTCTGTACGCTCCTGCTCCGTCAGTACTTATGAACAGAGGGTTCTCCTCTGTCCCGAGTTCGATCAGGCCCTCAGTGAAACTGTGAGCGGTATTACATTTTGGGACAACCCTCGAACATCAGTATTGGTAATCCAAAAAAGTGGGACAACCCTCAAACGTCAGTTTTGGTGACCCAAAAAAGTGGGACAACCCTCAAACGTCAGTTTTTGTGACCCAAAAAAGTGGGACAACCCTCAAACGTCAGTATTTGTGACCCAAAAAGTTGGGACAACCCTCACATGTCAGTTTTGGTGATCCAAAAAAGTGGGACAACCCTCAAACGTCACCCACACCCAGTGCCAGGTCAGTCGGGCCTCATTCTTCCGGCTTGCAGGACATTAGCGACTGGGCTACGAAGTCGATGGCCCGTCACTCCAGCAAAAGCTTCTGCAGGCAGAGCCAGATTGCGTAGAGGCGGTGCCGTTCTACAATACCGGCAGACTACGACGATTCTGTATCATAGGTTCGAGAGAGTTACGTCCGGTGAGCCGCCGCCAAGGCGATGCAGGAGAAAGAGCTGACACCAGGGCAGCCTCGCTCTGACTCTTATCGTGGCGCCCTCTAGTCGCCAGAAGGACAGGGTCTGGGCATCAGTTGTCTCCTTCGAGCCGGCGACCGGGCGTCGAGTCTCCTTTCAACCGCCCCCTTTTCCCATCGACAAGTTCTTGGTTTGGCTTCCCTGGTTGGGCAGCGAGCTCAGGTCGGGAACGAACCCAAAGGTTCCCGAAAACGTCCGAGGTAACACTGCGCTCGAAATGCTACCTGTGGCGAACCAGTCGCCTGCCAAACTGCACGTGCCTGATCACCAAGCAGTTTGCGAAACGTAGCAGCGCGCAGAACGCCGCGTACGCGGCCGCCTCGCCTGATGGCTCGGTCCCAATGCTCTGCCAACCAGTTAAAGGAAGTGAAACCAGTTGGCTGGAACCCCTGTTTGGGAGAATGGGAGTCTGTCATAAAGCATAGGTTAAATTGACATGAGCCACTCAAAGAAAATTTAACATACGTTAAAATAGCGGAATGAGTTGGGGAACCACGTCTCAGAGTGACCCACTCGAGAGAGGTAGTTTAACTAAGTAGTACGACTGGAGCTTTACCTAAAGTCTCGTTTGTTTGTAAAGATTGCTCCGTTCTCTTCCAGACACACTACTACTACTTGGACCGTTTCCGGACGTGCCGCACGTTCCGCACGTGAATTATTCTGAGCCCCAAACCATTGGAAGCCATGGGCCTTCTTTATTTGAGCGATCTCGCACCTCCGCGTGAACCAAAACCTCATCAGGCCTCTTCGGGGGAGCTGTGGGAGGGACAAGTTTTGTTTTATCATGGGGACTACAACGAGTGCTCCGGAGGACTACCCGGAGCGTCTTCAAATCACGTGTGGAGGCCGTCCGGATGCCTGTGGCATCTACGATAACATGGGGGCGTACGATGAGGTTATTATTGAGAAGGGGGCGGCCGACAAGGTAGGCCTTGGGTTCCTTCGCTCAGGGCTAGTGCAAAATGTTGTGGAAGGTGGTCTGGCGGACAAGGCTGGGATGAAGAAGCACGAGGGCAGCCGGATTCTGAACGTCGAAGAAGTACTGCAGCAGATGAACACCACCGCATTGCAGCTCAAGATACGCGCTCCGTCAACTCTGCACAACGGCACACCCGTGTGGAAGAAGGATGACTTCCGGTTGTATTCGACAAAGGAAGGGAAGTTCATGTTAACAGACAACCGAGAGGGCGTCGAGAAGAATACGGGGTACGCAATGAGCTCGGTGCACGCCGGGGCTTCCCCAGCCACTCTGAGTAGCTGGATGGTTTACAGCCGGGCGAAGGGACTATGGTGTGTGGATGACACGATTGCCGTGTGGGAGTGCAAGAAACCGGAGTTCACGGTGCAGCAGCTGGTGGAGTACAAGCCATCGGTGTCCAGTACTGAGGAGGACTATCGCCCCGGCATCATCGCAGTAGCGCGCATGCCCGAAGAGATCACGGCAACGGACCCATTTCAATATGGTGTGCACGTTTTCGTGCGTTTGTTTTACGTTGTGTGTTGTGTACGTTAGTCAGTCAGCGATTCACCATTTGCCTTGCTCATAGTTAGTAAGGACACTATATACGTTCCTTCTCTTTAGAGTGAAGTCTTCGTGAAGTGTCACTGAGTTTCTTGTATTTTGTGTGCACGACTGGTGGGATGTACGCGCGGTTTCTGATTTTCAGTTTTGGTACACAAAATACTGCAGAAATTGTGCCGGCAGCGGGTGACTCGGTGAAACCCTTCAAAATTCACGCGTGCTGCATTCGGGCCTACGCCCCGTACCGTTCTCCGTCTCAAACCCTCCTGGTGTGCCATCTTTTATTATTGTTGTTATGAAAGCGACTTACTTTGAGGAGCTCGGGGCAAATCCACACCTAGTGAGCCAGGACTGAAAATACCGGTACCTCGCCAAGGCTTTGGACACCACCTCGAAGGAAGTGGTGGTGAAGTCATGGGCGGCTTCCGGCATCTTGCGTGCCATCTTCGACGAATCCGCAGTTTGTGCTTCTGTACCGGCAATCAAACGCAAACGGAACCCTGCGAGAAATACGAGAAAGCGCAGCCTAGAGTTTTCATGGAAGGAATCAACATCAAAAGTCACACAGCGTACTATGCCCAACAGCTGGGGCTGTGCCAAAAGGGGAAAACATTAGCAACCAAGGAAGAAGTGCATACGAGCCGTATCGGCACCAGTAGCACCTGCACCGTCTGACCAAATCTGAGCGTGCTGAGACAAAATAAAATAGTTCAGGCACCAGCAGTAGAGGCCACACCGGCCAGAACCAAGGCGGCGCTTCAGCCGTCCTCTTCACAGCCAGCAAGGCGTAGAAAGACCAACATGAAACACTGCGCCAAAACATGCCCTTCGAGAAACCATTGATTGGCCCTTGCAGTATTCACGTTCCTATGCTGTTTTCACACTTCTTCTCACTTGCCGTTGATTACACTCACAGCAAGGTGGATAGGTCCGCTTCCTATTAAAATACAACTCGCCACTGGAAAATATAAGCTGGTCAGGCACCAGACGGATATCCACGGCTTCACGCCAAGTACTCGACAGGACGGATCTCAGCTGGAACAGCTGCACCGTCGATCGGCGTGCGACCCCCCCCCCCCCTCAGGCCCGCGCCTCGCGCCTCAGGCATCAGCCTGGCATGCCCCCCCGCATACTCTGCTACATAGGTATTCAGTCCCGGCGAGCAGTGGCAGGGCTCTTTCCAGCCAAACGAGTAGACCAGAAACAAATGACTGATCCGGTTTGGTGGAGATCCGCGCTCCTGCCGGGGCTTTGCTCGGGATTAGCTGAATTAAACACCTATTTATCTCCAAACCAGTGGACCTGTTATCCTAGGATAATAGGTCCCCCTGGATAGGAGGTCTACCCCCCCTTTGGTAACTTCCCGGTACTTACGTTCCCGCAAGTTTGTTCAGTCGGAGGTCGTCAGAATTAGCTTTGTTTGCCTTGGTATTGATCGAGACGATAGATGCGGTCTCGCTTTGGCATTGTTCGAATGATCATCCACCATCTATCTAAACGTCCCGCCAGAAACCAAGTCCATCCGTGTCCACTCTGAGAATCCACTTCCCCACACAGACTAAAAAGTCGAGCACCACAGCAGCCATGGCGCAACTCGAGTTGAGCATCGGCAGTGCGCGTTCATCCGCCCCTTCCACGCCTGCGCAACCGGCACAGCTACCGGTTCGAAGACCTACCGACCCCCAGACGCGTCTGGGAGACCCACTAAGCAACTCCACTGCCTGCGAAAAGACGTCCGAAACCCAGAAACCGGCGTTGCAAGAGGACACCGGAAAAGGGGGCGACGAAGGGGTCCCGCCGAACAACAGCGCTTCGGCCGGCGCAGAAGGCGCGTCGGGCGAAGATGAACCGAGGGGAACCGACGGACGCGCCGCAGAAGGGGACTCCGTCTCCACGGAACCGCAGCAAGGCGAGCCTGCGGCGGGAGCAGAAGAGGGGAAAAGAGAAGCAACCGCCGCGGAAACGGACGGTGCGGACTGCTCTCGGGCACCCTCAGGACCAGAGGAGGCTGCTGCAGAAGACGCGGCAACCGAAGATGTGCACGTGGCGAAGCCGGAAGCGACGCACCGGCCGGAGGCGAAAGAGGAGATGGGAAAAGAGGAAGGGGAAGACAGCGTACCAAAGGAGGAGGAAATTGAAGAGAGCGGAACAGGAAGAGACGAAGTTGCAGAGGAGGAACGAGCTACAGAGTCACCAAAGGGCAACGCGACCCAGCAAAGTGGACCCAAGGTCGAGGAGAGCACAGAAGGTGCGCCGAACGTGGACCAGAAACCCGAAACGGTGGCCGAAGAGGTCAACGTTGACGAGGAATAGTCGACGCGTCGGTCCGTTTGATCACCAGTAGCACCGCAACGATCCCCGCTCTCCCCCCCCGACCCCTTGCGTTCCTTTTCCTTAGGTTAGTCCGCGAAGAAAGTCCGTTCATCAAGTCCGAACATGATGGAGGAATAAGCAACCCAAGACAACGTACAAAATAGGACAGAAAAGCGAATCTAGCCCCGGTGTTGGTCGCTATGTAAAGGGGGGGTCGACTAATTCTGGTCCAGCTTTCCTAGTTTTCATATAATTTGAAGGGGGCGCCTCATCCTGTAGCCCCACCATGTAGCGCTATGCAGCCTTAAGCAGTTCTCAGCCTCTGCAACTGTAGGTGTTGTGGCGAGCACAAGAGGGTTCCCCCCAACAGGACACTCCCAACAATACAAACCTCTGAAGTTCCCGCTGCAATTGATGTTGACCAAGACAACGAGCCTGAAGTGGTTGAAGAGAAGACAGTGTGGACTCTGACAACAGTGATGGTATGGTCGTTTTGGGGGAACGTTCCTGCAACAAACGATGTTGGTGTGAATACTATAGAAGTTGACGTTGTCAAGGAAATGCGTCACGAGGAGGAAGAGAGGCAACAGAGGCGCACTGATGAGTGGTGTCGTGCGAAATTCACGGCAGCGAAGGCGTCTCCACCGTTCCAGCAGGGGATTCGCTTCTATATCCACATTTGGACTGTCAGTTCAAATTTGGAAAGGCCGCCATAGGGTTAGCGTCAGTTTCAATTGTGAGGCAAATCCTCACATTTTGAAAAAAAAAAAAAAAAAACGGAAAAAAAGGAGCCCAGCACGAGCTGCTGTTGACAAAAAAAAATCTGGGGGAGGAAACTGGTGTCACATCCTCTAGTCCACCTTGGAAAACGGAAAAATCCAAAAGAAATATGCGTTTTTTTCGGGAACCCTGGGGGCCAGTCCCGTGGTGTATGGGTCAAACTGGGTCCAACTGCTGGTGGGGCCTAGCTAAAGTCTCATCATCAGGAGGGCGTCATAAATACGTCACCAAGAAACATACCCAAAAAAAAATTGCCGCTGCGCGGGGCCAAGAAACTACCCCCCTCTCAAAAGTGTATCCAAAAAAAAAATTTGCCGCTGTGCGGGGCCTGAATCAACAATAGTAAGCCAAACCCGTTCTTATATACAAGACGGGGAGGACCCGATCTGAAACACGGGGGTCCTCGGTGAAGCACCCTGGTGCAGTCGGTCGGGGGTCCAACCCACTGCACCACGGTGCAACAGCGAACAGAGGCTTTTCTTCCGCGCAAACTGCGCTTTTTCTGAAGAGCTTCTAGCCGAACCCCTGTTTTTACATCTCTTCGAGACAAAAGGTGCCCAATATAGCTTTCCCGCCAGAAAATGGCTGTCCCTCACATTATTTTCAGGTTGTACACGATTTTGAGGGTCACGCTAATACCCTGAAGGCCGCCGAGAAAAAAAGAAAAAAAGTGGCCACACCACCACCCAGGCCCGGCAGAGGTAGCCAAGTGCAATTCGAGGGCCTCGCAGGGTCCAGCCTTGTCGTGAAGATACGTCGCGTCGCGCTGTATTGAGCCTATTTCCTGGGCTGCAGGTCTTTCGAAGAGTTCGGCGAATACAATGTATCGAATGGGTCGGCGGGTGTGAGGCAACTTCTGTTCGCACTGCCCTTGCGACAGGGTGGTGGAGGAGGGAGCAAGCTAGCTTGGATGTCTGCGCATGATGGACAAACCCATTTCTTCGGGCCTGGAAATTTGGTGTACCATACCGTTTTTTTTCCGGCTAGCCGAAAAATTGATTAGTAGAACACTGAGTGGAGATGACCACTACACTACATTAGAGGGCCGCACATGTTACGACCATTAATTAGAGCACGTAGCGTGTTCAGGGACAAGATGCCGTACCGAGGGTTCCAGTCGACAAACCCTGGCTGTTGCTTACACCGCTGAGGCCGGAAAGGAGGCAGAGACCCGTGCAACAGTGGCAGGTGAGCCCCCTATGTGCAGAAACCGCTGAAAACAGTGAAAATGCAGCGGTCCAAATTTGGAAAATGCCGGAGACCAAGCTAATGCCCTGGTTCCAGTCCGCCCAGTGCTCCCGCTAAGGAAAAAGCCGGAGGAATTCCTCAAAAAAAAAAAAAAGGTGCCGAAAAATGCCCCGGAGGAATTCCTCCGGGGGGTCCTGAGGAATTCCTCCGGCCTGGTACCTGGGGCGTAGGAGTGAACCCATGTGGGTGTAGCTTGCGACTAGTACTGGTCATGAAGTCTTTGCAGAATCTTCTTACCTCGACTCTGGCACCTGCGGCACGGACTGCTTCAAAAAACCGCGCCTGGGGCACAAGATGTGGCTGATGGTGCGAGCATGTTGTCACATTTGTCATCAAAACTGACTGAGTCCAACACAAAATTGTGAAGAGGGAAGGAGTGTCTATCCTCATGCTTATCAGGAGTCTTTGTGCTCTCAAATACTCTTTGAGCAAACCGCTGTGTGTGACACCATGCCAGTTTTCGGGATCTTCGTACTGCCCCTGACAAGGCCTCCAAATTTTTCCGCGCCTGCGGCGCAGGATGTAGGACTATGTCATCATTTGTCTCGTTTTGTCCAAAGTGTCCACCGGCAAAGGATTCATATCAAATTTATAAGGTCTGCTGATGACTGGTAGGAGTGCAGTGATATCCCGGCATGAGATCTCGCTTGTGAGGATTTCTAATGCTCAGCACCTTCGGCTGACACTGCAGTGGCATCTGCATCTATCTACCACTACCCAGCTTGTGCACTGCACGAACAGCATGAAATTGCTGGTGTTTGCTTCCTCCGGCATGTCGGGGGGTTGGCGGTGGGATCCAATCTCAGAAGCTGGAGTCAAAGCTACAGTGAAAAAAGCGCGTGTGGTGCTGATTCACGCGCATTTTGGTTGTGGTGGAGCAACCCATCTCTAACTCCAGCTCACCGTGGGAGCACTGACAGACACTGCTAAAAAAAGCGTGACACCGCGCCAGCGCCAAAAAAAAAAAAACTTTTCCTGATTTAGGCTTCCTCCGGCATTTCGGAGGTAAGCGGGAGCACTGGAGTCCGCCGAAAAAAAAAGAAACGTGTCGATGTCCCTGCTAGGGCTAAGCTATCCCGTACGGCTGGAAAAAGGGTCCTTGGAAGCGCGCCGAGAAGTAGTAACCACACTTGGGCTGACTGACACCAGTCACAACAGTCAGGGGACCGAAGGTGCAGCTCCGCCAACAGACTGGTCCTGGAAAGCAAGCGCAATGCGCAGACCACAGCGGAAGCGGCCCACTAACAAATCCAGTACAACGCACCCGCACCTGCACTAAGTTTATAAAGCAGAGTTGGATCCTTAACTCACCATGTGCTCAGGCTTGGGTGGTGGTCTGGCACCTTCTTTTCTGGTGGCTCGACCATGAGCGGTCAGAAAACTTATAAAATTACGTGCCCAAAAAAAGGGGCGACTCATTATGCAGCATATTGAGTCGACCCGCATAGTGAGTTGACCCCCTCCTTTAGTCCTACACGGCTAGCCACAGTAAAAAGAACACACAAAGTACGTACCGAAATGTGTGAGTGATACGAAAGGTAAGTATCAGAAAAGCAAGGCCTACCCAGCTGACAGTGGTCACTGCGACCGCATTTAGACTGAAAAATACCGGGTTCTCAAAACTCGAAACAGCCTAAGAAAATGGGTCTGCCAAATGTTGCAATGGAGTGGGCCTCCGTTCGCTTCATCAGAAGTCTTTGCCCCGTGTACTATTCCTGCACCGCGGTAGACGACCGCTCCACTGCTTTCCACGTTGGCAAGTGACAAAAGGCGGGACCATTCATTCGAACGACACTTGCCACTCTTCGGGGTGGATAAGAACCTGCAGCATACTTCCTCTCACCACCGACACTGGATGAACTTGCAGGCCTTCCATCGAAATCCGCGGTCCCTTGGCTAAAAGCACCCAGCAAAGGTAACATTCACTCTCAAAGAAGGGGGGGCAAAGAATTTTGTGGTGATATTACGATGCACCTTGCATCGTGGCCATCTTCGCATTCTGGCGAGGAGGCGAAGTTTCAGAATGCAAAGGCTCTGTGGGGATGCGTCAGTTAGGCTTAGACCGTCCGGCATGAGGGTTCCGGAGCACCGTTTTTTCATGGATATGGAAAATGGACAAGCGGGTAAAATGCATGAGTATGACGCTGCTGGCTTACCGAAGGCCCGGATGCTTACGCAGTCGCGCCTGGTGTCTCGGACATTTAGGACAGACCGGCTGGGCATTGGTTGCCGCCGCATGTCGTGTGCCCAGCACCCAACTGCCTTGTCCGAAAGCCTTGTCGGACAAGGTGTTCTGAACAAGGCGTAGTTGGGCCAATCCAAAATAGCCAGGGACCAACGACACCTTATCCGGCAGCCCAATTACACCTTGTCCGGCAGCCCAACGACACCTTGTAACTACACCTTGTCCGGCAGCTCAAATACACCAAATAGGCCGGGGGCACCCTAGTGCCGGCAATCCGCCAAAGTCGAACTGACACGTCCCCCCTGTGGACGCCTTTTTCTCCAGGTTCTCGAGTGCAAGTGCTTCTGCAGCTCACCCATTCTACAAGCTCCGAGGAAACGTGGAAACGTTCTCCCCGCCAATGAGGCGGCGCCCTTCCCGATTCTCGGAAGGCTCGACGCCGATGTTGGTAAGGAAAAACACTTAGCTTGACCCGTTTCGTCGTGAACTTCTGTTTGTTTCTCGGCACCCTATCCTTTTCTTGAACCTGCACCCTGCAGTCCAGGCGCACTCAAGACAGGGGGAACAGCGCTGCAAGCAACAGAGGCAGTGAAAAGAAAAGTGCACACGATCCCGACTCCTTCCCATCACTGCCCTCAATGCTCAACCAGAGATTCTAAAACTTCCTGCCACCTGGGTAAAACTTGCACTCTAAAACGATTGTGCCTGCTGTGGATTCGTAGGACACGAATGTGCCCGGCCAACCGGCTATCGTTGATAGCTGACCTGGCGTTTACAACGTTTTTGCCGGCGGGTGGCCTCAGGATGGCCCGCCTACCAGTGGAAACCACCAATGCTGCATCCACCTTGTGAGGCGAAGTTATGGTACTCAGTGAACTGGACGTCGAAGGATTAGTCCACCTTGTATCCAGGACATCTAGTACCGGGTACACCAGTACACCAGCGCCAGTACGCCGGTACACTTTTCAACGACCACAATGACGTACGACCAGACCCGCAGGTTTTTAAAAGGGGACCCATCCGAGAGAACAAAAAAAGAAGCAGCAACATGGCAAAGTGGATCATCGAAGACCTCGAGGACGGGCTCCGGTTCCAGTACAAGCTCGACACGATCCTTGCTTCGAAGCAGTCGAAGTTCCAGCAGGTCGACGTGTGCGACACGCAGGCGTTCGGGCGAATCCTGATCATCGACGGGTTGATCCAGTCGTCGCAGCTCGATGAGTTCGTGTACCACGAGAGCTTGGTGTTCCCTGCGATGCTCGCACACAAGACGGGGCCCAAAACGGTGTTCATCGGCGGCGGAGGCGAGGGCAGCACCGCCCGGGAAGTGCTCCGGTTCAAGTGCGTCGAGAAGTGCGTCATGGTCGACATAGACGGCGACGTCGTCGACTTCTGCAAGGAGCACCTTCCCGAGAACAAGGAGGCGTTCGCTGATCCGCGGTTGGAGCTGATCATCGATGACTGCAAGGTCCGCACCAGCCTCTGAGTTTGCCAACTTTAACAAGAATTTAAACCGCAACAAAAACGTTAACATAAAGACCCGCATCATCCAGTTTCCACGAGTGTGCTTCAACGTGAAAACACAAAAAAAGGAGCTCTGTTGGAAGCTGACACACAAAGCGCGTATCCATGATGATCCTGCACGTCTTCCTAGAAACTCTGGGTGCAATCTCCCTTGTTTACGGTTTTTTTTTTTTTTTTTTTTCCCCCGTCTCCTTTCCATTCTTGCATTTCAGGCCTGCATGCCCCATCAAAAGCAATCGAAAAGAAAATAAACGAGCGTTCTACCACCTCGCGCGGTGTCACGGGATGTTTGGCAGCCGCTGCTAAACAAACATAACGTGGGCGGCGCCGAAGCTTTACCAGCTTCGGCTGACACCATTTGCGCACTTAACCATGGTTAAGAAGACAACTGAAAGCATAGACACAAAGATAGCCCAAAGCATCTGCAGAATAACACGAAAAGCCTCTAGGCAAAAACCCGTTTTCACAGTTCTTCCACGCACCTCCCTTACTTTGACTTGTTTCAGCTCTTTTATTCGTGCTGAATCTGTGTTGCGCTCTTTGCTCCGTGACCGAAACATGGCAATTCATTAGAGAAGAACGAAAATCAAACGATACTCGCGTTAAGGTTTCACAACGGAGTGTCCCATCGCCCGACACGAGCACCCTCTCACTCTTCTCAACCCTCTCAACCCCCTCCATACCCAAGCCTCTACGGTCAACCGGAGACTTTAAAATACCGACCTTCCAATCCACAAACAACGCTAGATAAACGTATTAAAAAAATTGTATGGCGCTTTCTTTTGTTTGTGCGCACGAGCGGAACACCTGCTTTGGCAAGTTTCATGCAGTACGCTGCCAACTACTAATCTTTAGTACCAACAATGCATTGTTAACACAAGAACCCAATCCCAAGCACCCCTAAACGCGTTAGGGGACTTCACAAGGTTCACAACGGAGTGACGCAACACCCGAAACGAGCTGCACCCTCATTTTTCTCAACCCCCCGCCATACTCAAGCCTCTACGAGACTTTAGAATACCGACCTTCTAATATCCACAAATAACGCTAAAAAAAAAACAGGTGCAACTCGAGAAGTCGGAGATCAAGTACGATGTCATCATCATGGACTTGGACGACCCGTTGGAGGGCGGACCGTGCTACTGGCTGTACTGCAAGGAGTTCTACGAGATGTGCGTCTCGAAGCTCAACCCCGGCGGCGTGCTTGTGACGCAGTCGTCCGGCGGAGGTGTGAAGCAGCACTCCGCCGTGATGTCGCCCGTGTACAACACGATGAAGCAGGTGCTCCCGACCACGAAGGCGTACTGCCAAGCGGTGTACTCCTTCGCGGACGAGTGGTCGTTCGTCATCGGATACAAGGAGGGCGCCGACAGCCAGCTTTCCCCCGAGGAGGTCGACAAGAGAATCGCGGAGCGAGTCAACGGCGAGCCGCAGTTCCTCGACGGCGAGTCCTACACCGGGCTCTTCTGCCTGTCGAAGGCAGTCCGCAAAACCCTCAACAACGAAACCCGGGTGCTCTCGAAGGACGCACCAGCCGTCTTCCTCTCGCACATGACCGGCGTGTCCACCTACACGAAGGACTCAACCACCACCAAGTAAAAACTGCCATCGGAAACACGAGACCCGCTCCGCCTCCCTCCCTGCAGGAAAGGATGGGAAAAGGTCCCTCTTATTCTCAGCTAGCTTGTTCTTTTTTGCATCAACAACTCTTTTTTAAAAAAAGAAGAAAGTTTCGTCAGCTCCATTTTTCTGCTGCTCCAAATGCATCGAGATGCCCCGCGAAAACCATCATCTTTTCTCTTTCGTTTGGCTTTTTTTCTCCCTCTCCGTCTTCCCCCTCCTCATCTTTTCTTTTCCTTTTTTGTCAGGGAATTCTGAAGCTTTTGGTCTTCTTCGTTCTGCTCTTTCCTCCCATTTTAGCTTTCGCTCGCTCACTGTTTATGATGTATGGCCGGAAGCAAAATCTATGACACGTTTTCGTGGAATGAGTGATAGGCCTGCGGTGGCGGTGTGCACGTCATCAAACTACGGCTTCGAATAGCAGTAACAGTAGTGATATATCGCGCAAACAAGTGGGAACGTGAAGTAGTGGAACGGGAGACCAGCCACCGAGTTGCTGGGGAAATGCATCTGCAAGATGAAGGGCCCCGCAAAGTGCAGTACCACGGTGGTGTCTGCAGCATTCGTCTTGCGACGTGAACGCGTTGGACAGCAACGAAGGGGAGGCAGCCACCCGCTGGGTTTCGCACAACGGCTGCGCTCTGGTGATCACGCCAACACCGCAGCGGACCTCCACCAGGGGTTCTTCCGGCTTCCGTCCTATCCAGGCATAGTTCACCATCTTTCGGAGTCCCACCAAGTGTACTTGACCTCAACTCCAATGCCAGTAAATCAGAATCGGGCTGTGCGTCCCTGAGGATTGGCACACCTCCATTTCAGTGCGGCTTGTGGGTTTGACACCCACTCGCTAAGGGGCACGTGCCGACGACGTGCAAAAGTGGAAGGAAGCACCACCATGCCACTCTGGCATCCCCTCTCTTCTGGAAACCGTGTGCCCTCGATAGAACAAGAAAGAGGAAACGGCCGCACCGGGTCCAGGAACGTGACAGTCAACCACAGCTTGCAAATCTTGAGCCGAAGGCAGCACAGTGCCAACCCCGTCCGCTCTGCCCTGTGCCCTGTGGCTGACCGTCGCAAGCGCCAAGCCCCGAGTGCGCCACGCCTTGATGCTTTACTTTGGGAAATTGGTAGCCACCTGACCCGTAGGCCGGTACCGCCGAACACGTGAAGCTTGGCTCCCGCGTGTACCAGGCATCCCCCGGTACACTCGTGCTCGTAATAAGGGGAGGTGTCGCTGCTCACCTGTCTCGCGGCCAGGTCCAGCTGCTGCCCCGATGTCAATTGCCCTCGGCAGAAGAAGTCGAAGGTGGCACTCACGGGCCTGCGCATTCGCGCTCTTCCTCCTCGCCCCAGGCTTCGCTGCCTCTCTCACCGCTACTGTGCACCCATGTCTGAGCAGTATGCTCCCGAGCACCTTTCTGCAAATGGAGCCAACACCGGATAGTGTAGTGAACCGTGCCTTCCTTTGACTGGCCCCTCAAACATGCCTCTCACGGCTGCATACATACCCACGGACAATCTTGCCCTTTGACTCGAAGCACGCTGTTCTCCTGTTCATCCCTCTTAACACCGCGGTTCAGCCTCACCCTCTTTGCAGCAGGCGAACCGCAAGTAGGGACTCGTCTCGTCCGCATTTCCGTCGGCGAAAGAAGCTGTCACCGTGGGAGAGCCCCCCGTCTGTACTCACTGCGCCTTCGTTGTCGTCTAGCTCGGAAAGATCGCTTCCAGCACCGGACCCACACGATGGCCGCCGCGCTTGTCTCCCTTTTTAAGGCGAAGCTCTGTACAGCTTCCGGGGGCAGTCCACTTCCTTCGGCCAAAATGCGTTGTATTTAAAGGGGGGGTAGACCTATTATCCACCCGATTTCTTTCCGGAAATTCCGCGAACATTAAAACTAGTGGCGTTAAAAATTGCTATTATCCAGGCTTTTTCCAATGGCTATCCAGGGTTTTGTTGCAGGGTGGTGTGTTTTTCCTTCGCGCTTTCGGCGCGATATTGATTATTGTTTGGTAAAACCAACCTGTCCGTTCGAGTGTTGGTGGGTGTCCTTTGACAGTTCTGCTTGTCTAGGTTAGGAAGAGCCGACATCGAAGGATTGAAAAGCAACATTGTTTGAACGCTTGGCTGCCACAAGCCCGCAAAAATTTCTGTCACCTCTGGCTTCATCCCTAACATAACTGAGGGATTTCGATATCAGGCACTCCCACGACCGCCTGGCCGACGTTCCCTGCACTGGATGCGGTAGAATTCAAGGAAGAAGTGCCACCGAACAACCCACAGGTTGACATACCAGCCGTATCGGCACCAGTTGCACCTGCACCGGGTCCGACCAATGCTGAGTGCACTGAGACAACAGAAACTAGTCCACACCAGCCGGCGCTTCAGCCGTCCTCTTCACAGCACCAGCAAAGCAAAGCGCACCCACAGGGCGGCAGAGTGTGCTGGTTCACAACACACTACACCAAACCGCGGCCTTTGAGAAACCATTGATCAGCCTCTTTTCCGTTTTAACAGCTCTTTTTTCTTGTTTTCACTCTCTCTTTTTGCTTGTTGGCAACATTTACATGCTATGCTGTTTCCACACTTCTTCTCACTTGGTGTGCTCGTGTTACACTCACAGCAGGTGGGTAGGCCCACTTCCATAAGAATTTACTCGCCGCTGAAAAATTGAAAAGTTAAATTTATCTCCAAAACCAGTCGACCTATTATCCTAGGATAATAGGTCCCCCTGGATAGTAGGTCTACCCCCCCTTTAAGTCGCCTGGAAGGGTTGTGGTTGTTACATCGGCTCATATGTAAATTCTATACGAGGAAGACCCGGAACTCGTATATGATTTGCACACCGTCAGCGTTGGCGTGGCCAGGGCAGCCAGGAAGGGCAGCCCCACCTGTTCAAGTGCACACCTGCCTGCCCTACGTGGCTTTTTCCTGGCATCTGCAGCACAACACGAAAAGCCCCTAAATTTTGGGCAACCCCCGTTTTCACATTTCGTCTCGTGTCACACTGGTGCATCCATGGCGCACCCCGTCAACACCACAAAACCCTTCGTGAAAAGGGTGAAACAGGCATCGGGAAGCGGACCCCACGCACCCTCTTTGAGTAGGAGGCAGCAGCTGTTAACAGGGGGGTTCAGTTGATGTTAACGACCAACTCGGAAAAGCTTTGCTTGTTCTCAAGCTTTTTACCCCTGCTCTACCTGCGCCTACCTACCAACGTTCGGACATGTAGACCTGTATGCGAATTATATATGCGAGTGGGGGTTGTGGCCAGCCTTCCTGAGTGCACTGCCCCTGGATTGTTTTGTTTTCGCCGCTTGTGCACGCTTTTGTAACTCGCTGTGCCCCACCCCACACAGAGATGCCGCCTGGCGAATGGTGTGCCAGTCGTGGCCTACGGCCACTCACGTGGATGAAATCAATAATAAAATCAGCCCATGGTTTTTAACATGCAGGGTCAAACCCTTGTGTCTTTTTTAAACGCTGCCGCGGGGCCGATGGTCCCCATTTTTTTTTTTTGGATTTTTTTCAGAGCCTTATATATAAAAACTCCTCCCACGTAACTGTCCATAAATTGCTCGGAGTTACTAAAAATCCCAGTTGCGGCACAACTGCACGTTTATGTACCCGACAGGGTGTACCTCTTTTGTGGTTGTCACTACTGTCCACCACAGAGACTGTCCTTCGGGAAGCAAAAGAGCCATGCGAAGAAGGCAAGTGTTGGGGTACTGTAGCAGTGTGCCGGGATCATTCAAGAACGTTGAAGTATGGCTAAAGATAAAGTGGTGTCACCTGAGGGGGTAATCTCGGCGGACAGCCGCGGTCTTCGCTTTCTTGGCAACACGTCATGAAACAGCCAGAAATACCAGCGCCGCAGGCGCGGAAAATTGTTCAAGCTATTGGGCCAGTCGCAGGTTCCAAAATTGAGGCTGTACGTTGCTTATCCAAAGGTGCAGTAACCGGTGCTGTGTACTGCTAGTGTGACTGCTGTACTGTAGCACTACTACTGGGCCCCTCAGCCGGGGCATTCTGTGCTTTTTTTTTTTTTTCGTTGCTCGGACTTGGTCCGAGCACCAGACCCATATATAAGCCACTGATTTTTTTTTTTGCTCAACTGGTGCGTTTGATTTTAGCTTATGTACCATGGCAGTCTACCTGGCGGTTACTGGCTGTTACTGGCAGTTACTGGCAGCGCAGAGCAGGGGTGTACATGTGGGTGTACTTAGCGAAATTTGACCTCCAACCAGTTTTTTAATATTTTTGCTCGGCAATGTTTTCTCCAGGTTTCGGGTTTTCTGAGTTTGGAAGGGAGGAGGGCAACAAATACTCTCGTTTTTTTTCCCTCGTGGTAGCGTCTGCCAGCGCAAAAAGCTCTGAAAAAAATGCTCCTCGAAAAACAGGCGCACATTTCGCTGAACGTACCATCTGTCTTGCACTCATCCTCATCCTTGACGAAGTTCTCGACAACCTCTTTCAGAGTTGCAATGGCTTGGGAAGTTCACGCCTCCTCGGGGCAACCTTCCAGACCGTCATGTACCCGCTTTTCGTGTATCTTTGTGAAGTTGGGCGTTGGATCATCCGACAAGCTGGCTTGCTTCAGCCCTATGGAGCGAATCGATGCGAGCAGGCCTTCTCGTTTCCTCTTTCTGCCAGCCACCAGGTCAGCTTCCTCCTGCTTGGACTTGTTCCACAACAGTCTTTCTCGACCTAGACGCTCTGACAGTCAGATGCGGCAACGGTGGAACCGAAGGCAACTCTCCTTCTTTGCAGCAGACCTTTGTCGAATGAGCTCGTCCCGCACGTTTGGATGAGTAGCGATTTGGAGGACCTTCTTCATCTTCCCGCGCATCCCTTCCAAAACAGACGGTCCAAGTCTCCGGAGCGTCGTTCATCGGGTTGCCGCCGGAAGTTACTACGAGCCTGTGCAGTACTGCCCGCCCGATGAGGAGGTAGCAAGTGTGACGAGAAGTCTGGCACTCAGGGCATTGTGGCTCCTGCGCCAGCGGCATCAGGCCGCGCCAGAAAACCCTGTACGGCGCGTTAGTGTTTTCACCAGCAATTGACAACTTCTTCACTTTGGGATCATCATTCGTCCATTTTCTCGGCGATCCCGGCGTGCGTTCCGACAAGGTTTTGGTCCGGTGAGAAGATCGATGGCGAAATCTTCCAGAAAACCTGGTGTCAACCTATTCTGGTGCCTTCTCACACCCCCTGTCCTTCCAGAGCCAGTGAAAACCAACGCTTTTTCCAGGGGATCGATCCCTGCAAGCAGCCTTTTTGGACCGGTTTTGACGGGTGCAATGCAGGTGTAATGTACCCTACAGCAATGAAATGCCGACGAACCACAATAATCCGCCTACGTTTCCGGGTCTATCTGGCACCGTTCTCTTCATCCGAGAAAAGAGCGAGCAAAAAAAGTCGTCGGATAATATTTGCTACGTAGACCAGCGGGAAAATATCACCACACTTTGCCAAACCCAGAGTCCACTGTTTGCGCCCATTGAAAAATGACCCAGACTGGGTATCAATTCCGCCGAGGCACACTTTTGCCCACGTGGGAACCTAAATTTCCTTGGGGCTACAGGGTGCGCCAAACGCGCCGTGCCGCGCCACGCCAAACGCGCCACCACACTGTGCGGGGGAAGGGAGGCGATTCGTAGTCCACCTGTTACGGGAGATTTTTGACATTTGAGTCAAAAATAAACGCAAAAAAAAATGTCCAGAAAATGGCACAGGGGGGGGGGGTAGGTGAATTGGCTCATTGATACACCACACCCACGCAGGAACAAACGGAAGCCAAAAGACAAAAGTTAGAAAAGCGAGAGAGGACATCTTCTCTCTGACACAGCACCCCTTTCCGCCTCTCCACACACTCGGCGCCTGCCCCCCTTCCGAGCCCGCTTCAGGCAGGACAGCAGAATCGTCCGCGAGGGGGGGTACGTCCGACCCGGCATTCTCACTTCTTCTTTGAGTGGGTAAAGCGCACCAGGAGAGGGAACCCCCGAGAAGAAAAGGAAGCGAATTCTTGTTTCGCTCTCTCTCTCTCTCGCTCTCTCTCTCTCTTCTTCTTCGTCTCTTCCCCGCCCCGCCGTCCTTCGTTCGTCAAAACGGCGCAACCAGCAGACCAAACGATGACGGACCGCTCGAAAGTGCGTGTCTCGTGCCATCCCTACGCCAACGTCAACCGTGAGCGCCCGAAGGAGTACTACGACTACGAAAGTCTCACCATTTGCTGGAGACCGCAGGAAGCTTACGAGGTCCGCCGACACCCCCCTCTCTCTTTTGTGTCTAACAAATGCAATTTGCCAAGAACAAAAAGCCGTTCGATGGCAGCGCACCATCCTCTCTCCCGTTGGAACAAAACAGGTTCCACCCGTAAGTGCGCACAAACAAGGGAAGCGCCAGATCCGTTTTTTTATAGTTAGTTTAACTCCAAGTTCGCTTGAGATTCCAGGATTTTAGGGTCTCCGGACCTTTGTTGAATGGGTTCTCTTAGAGCAAGTAAGGGCTATGTGGGCGCGGATTGATTCGGGAAACCGGACACGAAGAAGACACGGTCCGACCAGGATGTTGATAAGACATCTCAAGGTAACGCTCAGCCACTGGAATGTTCCCACTGTGGGGCAACCGAAAAACTGAGCGGCGGATCTTTCGCCAACGCACGGGGTGTCGAAATCCACGAGCGCACCTGTGCAAAAAACCCCGCATGCCACCAAAGTACCTAGCCCAGTCCTATCTGGAGCGCTGGCCCGGCGAGCTACGAGGGCACGAACCTTTTTCACCCCCCTTTTTTTTTATTTTTACCCCGTCTCCTTTCCATTCTTGCATTTCAGGCCTGCATGCCCCATCAAAAGCAATCGAAAAGAAAATAAACGAGCGTTCTACCACCTCGCGCGGTGTCACGGGATGTTTGGCAGCCGCTGCTAAACAAACATAACGTGGGCGGCGCCGAAGCTTTACCAGCTTCGGCTGACACCATTTGCGCACTTAACCATGGTTAAGAAGACAACTGAAAGCAAAGACACAAAGATAGCCCAAAGCATCTGCAGAATAACACGAAAAGCCTCTAGGCAAAAACCCGTTTTCACAATTCTTTGGTGCTCACTCATATCATGAGTAATGGTTAGCCATGTCCGGGATGGTGTGTGACCGACACCAAGTGCATTCCTTCCCGGATGTAGTACGTTTTTAGTACTGACCAACTTGCGGGTTGCCCTTCACTGTATTGTGCAGGCTAAAAAGACGTAGGCAGCGTGTTTTCGGTGGTTGCCCACACAAGGATTGGCCGGCAGCTGGTGCACCAGTCGTCAGAGTGCGTTTCACACAAAATACATAAAAACGTGGACAACAGACCGGTACGGGCTACAAGGCAACCCCCCTGCTCAACTTGTAGAACGTGGGGGGCCCAAGACTACACTCCACGAAGGAATGTACTTGATGTCGGTCACAAACAGTCCCGGACATGGCTAGCCATAACCCATACCGAAAGCGTGCATCAAATATACAACCCGTAACCCTATAGCCCTTTCTTGCTCTAAGAGAACCCGTTTATGAACGGTCACACGGAGATTCTCAAACCCCGGAATTTCAAGCGAACTTTAACTCTAAAAACGACGCCGAACACAAAAGCTTCAGCTACCCATCAGTGTATTTTATCAGCGAACCCCATATATCCACGGCATCAAAAATGGAAGAAGCCTTTCGGCAGCCCCAATTCGAAGAATTTCGGGGAAAAGGTTCTGAAAGTCAAATCACATTTGAAAAGCGCGTGGGGGGCCCAAGACCAAATTCAAAGTGAGTTTCTTCTTGGTGTCGGTCGCAACAGTTCCAAACTAGGCTAGCCGTAGTTAAAGTGTGTCATGCCTACGTCTCACATACTACCCGCCTCCGGTCAAACTAACACACCGAACCTCTAAACCACAATAAATGCTTAAAAACGCAGGTCGTTCGCAAGATCGGAAGAGGTAAGTACTCGGAGGTTTTCGAGGGAGTGAACTGCAACAACAATGAGCGGTGCGTGATCAAGGTGCTCAAGCCGGTGAAGAAGATGAAGATCAAGCGGGAGATCAAGATTCTGCAAAACCTGTGCGGCGGCACGAACGTGGTGAAGCTGCTTGACGTCGTGCGCGACCCGCGATCGAAGACCCCAGCCCTCATATTCGAGTACGTCAACAACACTGACTTCCGCACCTTGTACCCCACCCTTACCGACATGGACATAAGGTACTACATCAACGAGCTGCTCAAGGCGCTCGACTTCTGCCACTCCATGGGCATTATCCACCGCGACGTGAAGCCGCAAAACGTGATGATCGACCACGAAAAGCGGTTGCTCCGCCTCATCGACTGGGGCCTCGCTGAGTTCTACAGCCCGGGCGTCGACTACAACGTCCGGGTCGCATCCCGGTACTTCAAGGGACCCGAGCTTCTTGTCGACTTCCACGAGTACGACTACTACCTCGACATGTGGTCCCTCGGCTGCATGTTCGCCGGCATGATCTTCAAGAAGGAGCCCTTCTTCCACGGCCATCACAACCACGACCAACTCGTCAAGATCGTATGCCCCCCCCTTGATTGCTCAGACACGGTTGTAGGGGCCTTCTCCCCGTGACGGATTCGCCTGTGCTCTAGTAGCACGGGTGGTCCTGGTTGTGACGAGCTACGAACAGCCGCCTGACAAACCAGACTCACACCGCAGTCCTGTCTGCAGACACTCAGGTTCCACGCTGATGATGGTCCGCCTTATGTGTCCGTGGCTTAAAGGACCGAAACACGGCGCAGACAGGACCAGTGCGGTGTTGAGCACATACCCATTCCAAGCACTTTCTTGCAATCCCCCGGGGCATCGCTTTTCGCAAAAAAGCCCCAACTCAGAAACCCGAGCTTGGCCCACCCAACACGACGAAATTATACTGGGTACCAGCCATACCCACACCCAAATGAGAGAACCCCACTGTCGACCGGGGACATATAAACACCGATTTACTTCATAATTTGCGCTTATGAGCACGTGTCGAGGTTCAGCAGTTCCTTAGATGTGGACGTTCCTCAAGCTTGCAGACACCACACACCGAATTAGGACCAAGCCGACTGAGATGTCGTTGGTCCTAATTTAGGCGCATCGGTATTCCCTGGAACAGCATCGAATTGCCTGCCGATGCTGCTCACGGTACAGTTGCCGGGGTCACTCAGGTCCCCATCCACTGTCTATCACGAGCACCTGGTGACTAATGCAGGCTATCTGCATTCGAATTCCAAGCTATCACGGTACATGGCCTATCAGGAGGGGATAGACCGACTTGCGGACGTAATACACTATATACACAAAACCTGCACACAGACGAGAGTGATCGGCACCGACGGACTGTACGAATACCTCGTCAAGTACAACATCGACCTTTCTCCTCACTACGATGGCCTCCTGCAAGCCCAGCCCAGAAGGTCGTGGTCCTACTTCGTCCACAAGGTGTGTGTTTACGTTTCTTATCGTACCCTTTTTTTTGGGGGGGGCTTTTCAGTCAGGGAAGTAGCTTGAGCTCTGAGCCCCACGTAAAATCCTACCAAATGTTGTACAGAGCACTTTTCAGGGTGGAGCTCAGACCGACACTGTGTTGAGGGCGTGGGGTGTTCGGACGAAATGCGGCACGTGCAAGTGGGTTTTGCTCATCGAAGGTAGCGCCACACAGCAAGAATTGCTTGCCGCTTTGTAGCCGACTGTGGCAACTTTGTAGTTGTCACTACTGTACACCGCAGAGACTGTCCTTCGGGAAGCAAAAAGCCATGCGAAGAAGGCAAGTGTCGCCTGGCGGTTATCTGCGACAGCAGGGCAGACAGCTGCGGTCTTCTTGGCAACACGACATGTAACATTACATAGCTAATGGGCTAGTGCAGCAGGTTCCAAAATTGAGGATGGTTTACGTTGCTATAACGATGATCCAAAGGTGCAGTAACCGTACTGTAGCATCATCCACCCACTCACTGCCCACTACATACCCACACCACTGCCCACCGCACCACCCACCCACGGCACAACCTCCACGACCTCCCACCACATGACCACCCACTACCGCTGCCCACCCACGACACCCGGCCGCTGGCTATAACTATAGTTTTTTTTTTTGTCGTATAAGATCGCAGATCTTAGAAGATTAATATATCCGACGAATACCTAACACTCGCTACAGGTTAAATAACCCCGTCGCTATCCCGAAAACATCGTAACTTCACCCCTCGCTTGCCCACCCACCCGTGCCCCCCCCTATTTTTTTTCTGAAGCCGTGTCCTGAGGCGTCACGACGATTGTGACAAACACACCGAATCACTGCCTGACCTTTCTACTTTCGATTTATGCATCATCCGCGACGGTGAAGACGAAGCAGCAGACGAAGCAGCAGACGGAGCCAGTATACGCAGTAGGAGGAGGATGTATTATTTTTTTGGATGTTGTACAGTGCATAATACAGAGACGTGATTTTGGCCAAAATGGGTGTTTTGCGCATCTGGACGTTTTTTGGCCTGAAGGCTTTGTACACCCTGACAATTTATGGCCCTTTAATTTGGGGAATTCTATCCTATGCCATGCAATTTATGGACAACTTATCTTATTTTTTGGAGGGGCCCAGAATTACTATTTCCTGTCCAGGCTCTTGGACAGGCACTCGACCTTTTTTAGGACAGGGACCTAGTTATGCCCCGACCACCCACCGCAGAGACAGATGTAAATTATGCCTGCGCCGCAGGCGCGGAAATCTTTGAACAGTCACACAAAAGCAAATGCTTGTTTCTGATAGAGGAGGATGTTTTTGTTGAAAAGTACCTCTGACTGGCTCCAGTTTGCGATCGATGGACTGTGGGCGGGGCTTACTTACGGCTTCAAACCTGATTGGACAATAGTTATTGAACTGACCGGTCGCTGTGTGTTCTTCTCGCCGAGCCCTTTCCTGTCCACAGCATGGCCAGTGACTTGTTGCTTTGGTCCTATAATTTGTGGTCAGCTAATTTATGGATTTGTAATTTATGGACGAGGTAATTTATTTTAGGCGATTTTTTGCGAATCCATAATTTAGAATTCCATAAATTAGAAAGCGGGGTGTATTCGGGCACAGCGGGAGGCACAGCTCTTGGGGTCATGGGTCGTTTCGGTTTCGGGTGGTGCGAGCGTGAGGAAGAGGGCAGTACTCATGGCATTCACGGCGGGCAAGGGCACTTCACAAAGGCAGAACACACGGCCTCTGGATACAGCGACGACAACTTTCCTAGCCTGTGGAGCTACCACGAACTTCACAGCATAGTCTGTACAGGTCGGAGAGGCTGAATCAGGCTTGCTCCGAGCCAGTTCGACGAGCACACGCGGGAGCTCTTCAACGTGCGTACTCTGCCGACCCTCCTCGACCGTCCGCAACCCCCCTCGACCCTCCGCCGATCCTCCGCAACCTTCCGCCGGCCCATGCACACCCGGAGCCCACCCACAGTTCATGTGTGTACTGGAGTACACCTTGACGCAAGATCCGGACACGAATATATATATATATATATATATATATTTTTTTTTTTTTTTAGCCACATGCAATGTGTGAGGAAACTGAACCGCCCAAGTAGGACCTTCTGATCATGATCATTTGCCAAATTTGCCACCTGAAACCACGTCCAGGATTTGGGCTCAGGGTAGTGCGGTCAACGAAATGCATTTGAGGTGCGCAAAAGACCCGCTGTATTATCCTATGATGTTGTATCAGGGCATTAGGTTGGCCTCCGGCCCATTTTCCAAATTTGGACCGCTAACGGCTTTTTGCATTTTCACTGTTTTCAGCGGTTTCTGCACTTTGGGGGCTCGCCTGCCAGTGTTGCACGGGTCTCTGCCTCCTCTCCGGCCTCAACCTCTAGTGTCGCGGTGTAAGCAACAGCCAGGATTGGTCGACTGGAACCCCCGGTACGGCGGCATCTTGTCTCTGAGTACAGTAGAAGAATGGAGTTACACACGACGTACTCTAATTAATGGTCATAACATGTGCGGCCCCCTAATGTAGTGTGGTCATCTCCACTCAGTGTTCTTCAAATACTAATCAATTTTTCGGCTCGCGTAGCGAGCCGGAAAAAAAAGGTATGGTACACCAAATTTCCAGGCCCGAAGAAATGGGTTTGTCCATCATGCACAGACATCCAAGCTAGCTTGCTCCCTTCTCCACCACCCTGTCGCAAGGGCAGTGCGAACAGAAGTTGCCTCACACCCGCCGACCCATTCGATACATTGTATTCGCTGAACTCTTCGAAAGACCTGCAGCCCAGGAAATAGGCTCAATACAGCGACGCGACGTATCTTCACGACAAGGCTGGCCCCTGAGAGGCTCTCAGATTGCACATTGGCCACTCTGCCGGGGCTTGGTGGTGGTCTAGTCCCCTTTCTTTAGACTGTTTCTTGTAGCAAGCGGTCGGTTTTTTGAGGTCTCCGTTTGACTTGTGGCAAGGGGGGCATTCTTATTTCTTTTTTTCTCGGCGGCCTTCCAGGGGTTTTTCCACTCACCAGTTTCGGGCCAAACCCGTGGTGAAAAAAAATTTCACTCCGGCAGAAAAGTTTTTCTGCCGGTGTGGTGTGGTGTGGGTGCCAGTCGACACGTGCCTGTGTCTGTCTGTGTGTGGTACGCGTCGTTGACCTCGTAGCCCCATAAGCGGGGGTCCCTCTGGCCCTTCACCCAACTCAAGTTTGGGGTGCTAGCTCACTCCCTACCCTCTTGCTCCTCTTCAGATCAAGCAGGAAACGGATTCAGAGAACATGCAGAACAGCTACACATGATGCCGTGAACGATGTAAGTAGAAGATGTAAGTAGAAATCACAAAGGGTTCATGCTGAAAGGCCAATTTTGCGCCTCTTGCGCTTAGCTCCTTCCGGGGCGTTGTCGAGATCGCCAGCAAGGTACATGGTCCGCAGGGTCACGGCCGACAATCCCTGAGCAAACAATGTGATGAATTGATTTGTGATTTTGTGGGCGCTATGCCTGAAAGGAGACAAGAACTTGTTCCGGTGGACACCAGGTGATGGAGCTGCCGCCATAAATCTCGTCAAATTGGACGCCAGATATCCGGTCGTTGAATCCGGTCGTCAAATCCGGACACTGGTTGACTCGATTTCCGCCTTGGATACGGTCCGCATCATACAGACCTGTTGTTGGGCCGCTTAAACCACACCCTGACCACACACAACACGCACCCACTTCACCACCAGCCCACCACCCACGCCCACCCACACTGTCCACCACAACCCGCGCCCTTACCACCCACAACCCACGCCCCGACCACACACAACACGCACCCACTCCACCACCAGCGCCCACCACCCACGCCCACCCACACTGTCCACCACAACCCGCGCCCTGACCACCTACACCCAGCAACGCAAAATCCCTTTAGTGAAAAAAGTTTTTTCACCAAGCCCATTTTGGGAATTTTTTTTTTAGTGAATTTTTTTTTTTTCACTAAAGGGGAAAATCCCTGCGGCCTTCCCAAATTTGGACTGACAGTCCAAATGTGGATATAGAAGCTAATCCCCTGGTTGTACGGGGTCAACATCGCGTATATGAAGCTACTTCTCTGTTTTCAGTGTGCCGGCTTGTCGGCTGATTAAACTCCGAGCCCTTTTTTACCGACAGACTCGCACAAAACCAGCCGATTTTTTCAACAGCGTAAGCTTTGGCAATGCCGCCCATGGAGCGGAATCAGCTTGAAGCACCGGCAAGATGTTGTCGTAAAACCCTTCTGACCGGCAGACCTTCAAAAAACAGCCGGCTGATTATCAGCCGGTCAGTTTTTCAAGAACCTTTTTTTTCTTGAAAGTATGCCAATACTGCAGGGAGTAGTTGACTAGACCTCTTGCGTTTGTGCTGACCACGAATTGGGGAGTCGGGAGAACCTACAAAGCCAAAAGCAGGACCGACCCCCCCCCCGTTCGTGAGAAAAAGCGAAGAATAAAATTCCCTTATGTGTCCGTACCTGAAAGGACCGAAACACGGCGCGCAAAAGGGGCCAGTGCGGTGTCGAGCACAAATCCATTCCAGGATGAAGTACAGTGCAGATATGATCCGCGTGGACAGCGTCAGGAATGGCATCCTGACACGAAGGCCTTCATACGCACAACAGCATAGAGGCAATTGCTTGCGGAAGGTGCCGTTAGTAGTCGAGCATGGCGCATCATGGATGCACTCAAGAAGCGCACAAAACGACATGCATTCCCATTTCGCGTCTGTCCTGACACGAAGGCCTTCATACGCACAACAGCATAGAGGCAATTGCTTGCGGAAGGTGCCGTTAGTAGTCGAGCATGGCGCGTCATGGATGCACTCAAGAAGCGCACAAAACGACATTTCGCGTCTGGCTGCGTGGCCGTGCTCACGTCTCCGACACGCAACATCCACCCACACAGGACAACGCCCACCTTGCAACACCCGATGCTATCGACTTCGTCGACAAGCTCCTGGTGTATGACCACCAGAAGAGAATGGACGCAGCGACGGCGATGAAGCATCCTTACATCCTGCGTCTGAAAGAAGAAGAGGTGTGCCTAGAGAGTTTCAGTTCTTTTTGTAAAGGGGGGGGTCGAATAATAACAGTTATTTGACACACGTCTGGCTGCCTAAAAACACAACCACGACTTGATCCTGCTACTGTTCGGCTACTCGGAACTTTTTTTTGGTATGTGAGTGTTCACAAGCCGACCACACACTCGGATCCCCAATGCAGGCGCAGCCATTGCAAACGCAAACGTTTGCCAAACGTTCAAACGTTCAACGTTTGCCATGTTCACTGCCCTGGGGAGGGGGGGGAGTCGGCAGTGATCATGGCAAACGTTGAACGTTTGAGTGAGCCGCCTACAACCGTCACCAGAGCAAACAGCTGGGCGGGACACGTAACAGTACTGTGCACTCACAAATTTCCCACAATGTGGTCAGAACAGCCAACATGCAGCCCCCACACTACAATGTGGCTATTGTGGCTATTGTGGCTATTGTGGCTATTGTGGCTATTGTGGCTATTGTGGCTATTGTGGCTATTGTGGCTATTGTGGCTGTTGTGGCTATTGTGGCTATTGTGGCTATTGTGGCTATTGTGGCTATTGTGGCTATTGTGGCTATTGTGGCTATTGTGGCTATTGTGGCTATTGTGGCTATTGTGGCTATTGTGGCTATTGTGGCTATTGTGGCTATTGTGGCTATTGTGGCTATTGTGGCTATTGTGGCTATTGTGGCTATTGTGGCTATTGTGGCTATTGTGGCTATTGTGGCTATTGTGGCTATTGTGGCTATTGTGGCTATTGTGGCTATTGTGGCTATTGTGGCTATTGTGGCTATTGTGGCTATTGTGGCTATTGTGGCTATTGTGGCTATTGTGGCTATTGTGGCTATTGTGGCTATTGTGGCTATTGTGGCTATTGTGGCTATTGTGGCTATTGTGGCTATTGTGGCTATTGTGGCTATTGTGGCTATTGTGGCTATTGTGGCTATTGTGGCTATTGTGGCTATTGTGGCTATTGTGGCTATTGTGGCTATTGTGGCTATTGTGGCTATTGTGGCTATTGTGGCTATTGTGGCTATTGTGGCTATTGTGGCTATTGTGGCTATTGTGGCTATTGTGGCTATTGTGGCTATTGTGGCTATTGTGGCTATTGTGGCTATTGTGGCTATTGTGGCTATTGTGGCTATTGTGGCTATTGTGGCTAGGGAACGTGTCAGTTAGACTTTGGCGGACACTTGCCGGCATAGCGGAGAACCCATGAAACCAAGTTGTGCTCGCACCGGAACAGGACTGAAAATCCCCATCCAAAGGACCCACTGATGAGCTCTGACTTTGGATTGGTCGGCGTTTAAGAGCGAAACATGAGACGAAGAACGAGGTGCACACAACACCGCGGTGAAAAAAAACACAGGGGGCTAGTCCCTCAAGGTTTCATTCCCCACTGTGAGAGCCGTACACTCCCCTCTTTACAACTTTCTATATTCTATTTTGCATCCCTTTCCTAGACGACATCTTCCTCGAAGAAGACTTGATGCTAGCATCAACCATGCATGAGAGGCAGTGCTCTGCCTAAACATTAAACTAAGATTTTACCCCCTGGTATGCGTTCAAGCGCGAAACCAGAGACAAAGAACGAGGGTGCACACAAACACCGCGGCGAAAAAAAGAATACAGAGGAATAGTCCCTCAAGGTTCCAGACCCTACCTGCGGAGTCTTACACTCCCGGCGACCCTTTTTCCCTTTCCCCTATTTTATTTTACGCTTTCTTCGACGAAGACTTGATGCTAGCATCAAACATGCATGCGAGGCAGTGTTCTGCCTATACATTAAACTAAGGTTTCCCCCCCAGCATGAGAGGCAGTGCTCTGCCTAACAGTAAACTAAGATTTTCCCCCTGCGACGGCATTGACCCACACCCAACAACCGCACACAGCAAAATTAAAGCGCCGATGCCTCCTGAATCGTTTGAAGAAGGATTCAGCCGCCCGATGAACCTTTCGAATGAGAAGCGAAGGAAGAAGGAATGCACGCGGAAGAAAGGGGGAGGGAGCGTAGTAGTGGGGAAGCCCTATAAAGGGTAGGTAGCGGGGGTACATGACTCCTTCCGCGTAACCTAAGGTCGACTGTCGATCCCGTGTCTGGTTCCTGGCCCGACTCAAAGCTTCGCAGACTGCGGCGCAGAATCGGCACTTTCGGCGCCACCCGTGCTGGTTGCCGTTGTTGCACGTTCGGATGTGGCTTTCCCGACGACGATCGTGCCGGCGGCAGCTAGTGCACACCACATCTTTTGCAGGAGCTGTGGAAACACGGCAGCTACGGTGGCAAAAGCAAGCGGAAACGTTTCCCCTGTGTGTGTTGGCGCGTTTGAGTTTCTCTGCCGGGTGCGTGCCGCTCACTGCCAGTTACCTGGCAGTTGCTGTCAAAAAGCACAGGGATCCAAACGCACGACCTTTCAGCAGCCATTTTCGTTCTCCCAAGGAACCGCTACCGGCAGAGCACACCTGAGCGTCGCGGAACTAAGGAGACGCTTCCGTTTCCGTTCCGACGTTTTGGAAAATACATCTTGATGCAGTCCACCCTCATTTTCCTGCTTACCGTCCTGCACCAGCCAATGTGAAACCCCCCCCCCCCCCTACCCAATCCCAAGCACCCTCTAAACGCGTTAGGGGACTTCACAAGGTTTCACAACGGAGTGACACACCACCCGAACGAGCTGCACCCTCTTACTTTTCTCAACCCCCCGCCATACCCAAGCCTCTACGGTCAACCGGAGACTTTAAAATACCGACCTTCTAATCCACTAATAACGCTAAAAAAAAAGCACTCACACACACACCTACACACAAAGTACGTACCGAAATGTGTAAAACGATGGAAAAGCAACCCACCCAACTGACAGTGGTCACCGCGACCGCGTTTGCGCGCCCTTCAGTACCGTGCCCCCGCCTCGGGTACACCCGCAAATCCAGTACGAAACCCCCCAGTGAAAATCCAGCGGACACCCGCAAAAACAGGTGATCGCACCGGATTCACGCTGGATTTGGGTGTCACACCGGATTTCGCACTGGATTCACACTGGATGTGGGATTTCACCCTGGATCCACACTGGATTTGGGATTTCACACTGGATCCACACTGGATTTGGGATTTCACACCGGATTTCACACTGGATTTGGGATTTCACACCGGATTTCACACTGGATTTGGGATTTCACACCGGATTTCACACCGGATTTCACACTGGATTTGGGATTTCACACCGGATTTCACACTGGATTTGGGATTTCACACCGGATTTCACACTGGATTTGCGGGTGTGGTGCACAAGGGGCCGCACAGTTCAACACCCCCCACCTGGTGCTAGAGTACACCGAGTGCCTCCCCGACTCAAGCCGAAGCGAGGCTCAGGAGATTCTTGGAGACTTTTTCGAACCGCTGGGAGTGGAAATGCAAACAGAAGTGTAACGGTTGCACCGCCTGACACGTCCGTTGGTTATGTGGCACACCACTGTACGAGAGGCCCCTGAAGAGTGCAAACCAGTGCTCGCCTGCCTCCATGGCACTTCACAGCACTCAATCGTGGCCGGCCTAACTTCTTCCCCAACGGTCCGCACCGCGAAAGCGGGCCGAGTCAGTTTAACCTCATTCTCATCATCGTCGACTCTCCCAAACGGACGACGGCATAAAGTAACAGTAGCCCGTGAACGGTGCTCGCCTGCCTTCATGGCATGCTTGCACTTTACAGAAGTCAATGCATACCAGCAATAATCGTGGGTAGCCAGCGCTCATCACGGACGCGCGAGTGTTCCGCAACCCGGGTCAGAGATCTGACCGGTGGGAACACGTCGGCAGTCCTCACAGCGGCACTATAACCCTACCCACGGCCGCCTTCCAGGTTCGACCTGTGTACAGTGGGTGCCGGGAAGTCCAACACCCAGCCTACCACGAACGCCAAAAGCCATGCGAATCGACCTGCGTATAGCGGATGGCAGCAAGTACAACACCTCACTCATGCCACGGACGCCGAACGCCATCCGAGGGTTCACTCGCCTTGCGAATAGTGGGCGGCGAGACGGGCCTGCACGACGACAAAAGCCATGCGAAGACTCACTAGACCTGTGTATAGCGGATGGCGGCAAGTACAACACCACCCTGCGGGAAGTGCCTGCACGAACGCCAAAAAGCCATACGAAGGTTCACTCGACCTGCGGATGGCGGCAAGTGCATCTAGTCACACGGCCCGCGCCTACTAGGACTCCGGAAGTGGATGACATAGCCCGGCTCCCATGCTCTCCATCTCATCCGCTCGCCTTCCTCTTCTGTATTCTTCCGTCTCTTTGCTTCTTTCCTTCAACCCCGCCTCGAACACGCTTGCCCTAATTTGAAGTCTCGATGCTCTTTTGTCTTCTGTTCCTCGGGGGTTCCCTTTCAATGAACCCATTGTCTCTTCATACTCAGACAGAGCTGCTGGCCCCAACCGACCTTTGGCTTTAGGCTGATTCTGAGGTGGGATGAACCTCAGCAGACAACAGTCAGGCCATACTCAGTCTAAAGTCCATTTCAAGTCTGCTAAAATCAGACAAACATTAATCGTCGTACGACTAGTCACGACCGAAGACCGCCTCAGACAAACGCCAGACTAACGTCAGACTAACGTCAGACTAACGTCAGACTAACGTCAGACTAACTAACGTCAGACCAAAGTCAGACCAAAGTCAGACCAAAGTCAGACCAAAGTCAGACCAAAGTCAGACCAAAGTCAGACCAAAGTCAGACCAAAGTCAGACCAAAGTCAGACCAAAGTCAGACCAAAGTCAGACCAAAGTCAGACCAAAGTCAGACCAAAGTCAGACTAAAGACCGCCTGATGTCAGACTAGTGCACAGTCCGACAAGCGTCACATGTAAGTCAGACTAGAATCAGGCCGCCGACTTAGTCTGACTTCGATCTGGCTGCTGCCTGAGTCAGGTGGTACTCCTTTTCTCCACTTCTTCGTCCCACTTTGCTCCTTTTCCCACGCCATCCTCTTCCGGTTTTCTGCGTTCCTATCCTCGTTTCTTGTTTGGTTCTTTGTTTTCCTTGGCACGGACGCAGTCAAAGCCAGGCCCGCAAAAAAAGACTTGATGCTAGCACCGAGCTCCGGCTCTGGCCACAGGTAGCTCTTTCCCTGAAAACACCAAACTTTAGATTTCCATCCCCACCCCCCCCCCACAACCCCCCAGCCTCAGTATAGTATGGGGAACTTTTAGCTGCGGGCTGAATTGCACATATGCAATGCGTGCAAACCGGCGTTCATCTTGCCTCCACTGCGCGGAGGGATACCTGCCCATTGCACGGTGAGTCCTGCCCCCTCCCGAAGCTATATGTAAAGCTGGAGTTAAAAAAGCGGTGTGTCACACCCGCTTTTCGGGTTTGGGCACCCTCTTTTATTCCAGCTTCTGAGGCTGAACCTCACCACCGGCGAGCGTATCATTGTGTACGCTTAGCTGGGTCGTTCAAACTGTTTGTTTGAGGGTACCTGCGCGACGAGAACACTGCGCCCCTGCCGAAATTGATCGGGAAAGCTGGGGCAGCAGGTCCAGTAGAGAAGTGCCAAGGGTGCCCCCCCCCCCCCCCCCTGATGTGTCCGTGGCTTAAAGGACGAAACACGGCGCAGACGGGACCAGTGCTGTGTTGAGCACATACCCATTCCAAGCACGTTCTTGCAATCCCCCACACCCGACACCCCAGTTCTTGCAATGGAAGGAGGTTGCCACGGGACTGCCACTCGCTCCCCCTACCCTGCTTCGAAATACCCGAGGGACCGCCTTTGTGCTTATTTCGTCGGAGGCTAGAGGGGAGGCGGAACAACACGACTTCAAAAAAAGTCGGGCTTTTCTGTTGAACGCCTTTGCGCGGGCGCTCGTACAAAAACCTGAAGCCGACCGTAGTGTGTGAGATCCATGCCACCCTGTGCCCACAATGCCCAGCAAACTTGTGTATTTTACCAACTGCGTGACCCAAGTATCTGTGTGCAACAGCAGTGTTCTTTTAGAACGAAGCCCTGACACACACCCCCGGTAAGGTGCAGCCTCAGAAGCTGGGGTTGAAGAGCGTGTAGCACCCCGAAAAGCGGGGTGTGCTACAACCGAAACCCGTGTACATTCACACTTCTTCTTCTGAGGCTAGACTCCACCGTGTATGCAACAGCAGTTTCTGTCCCAAGCAACACCACGGAGTATGGCATACTGATAATGACGGTGGGAAAAGAAGACTCTGTTGCATTTGACTCTAGTCTGACTTCGTGCAGCGACACGAGAGAGGTAGAGTAGGTGGGGAGGCCGCAACAATGGAATATCCCCTCCTCTAAACCTGAAACGGTAATATACCCAGTTTCACTGGAGGGCCCGTTCCCGGCGAGCTACGAGGGAACGAACCTGTAAGAGTGCCAACGCTACTCTTTCTATAACGTACATACAAAAAGGTGTCACGGGATAAGCCGCTGCTTAACGGTCCCTAGCCTATGACAAATGCAAGCTCCTCTACCTGCATTTCAAGTTCACACTGCTTAACGGCAGTGCATGCTAATCCATGTGGTTCATGTACTTAAAAGAACTCAATGCTTAACGGCTTATCACGTGGGCGGCCCTGAGATTACCCCCTCAGGGGAAACCACTTTATCTTTGGCCATACTTCAACTCTCTTGTTGTCGCTTTACTAATCCAATGCTGGGAAGACGGCAGCTGCTGCCTTGTGGGGTCTTCGGGTCCGTATCTTATCCGTTTCCAGCGACAAACGGGCTTCGGCTCGCGAATCCTGGTTTGGAGACACCAGTCAGGTGGGGAGTTTGGCTGGGGCGATCGTCTTTGAAAACACGCTGCGCAGCAAGGCTTGCTCTCGCACCGAGGCTTGGTGCTGGAGATCGCGTGATCTGACCTCGTGACCAGTGGCCAGCCCTGACGAATATAGAAAAATCACACAAATAGAGTCGGACAGCATCGACAGAGCGTAGCGTGTGCCGACCACCCCCCCCCCCTCTCAAGACTTCCCCCTCCCGACAACGAAAGGAAAAATAAGTTGCCAAAGGAAAAGAAGGAAACAATCCTCCCCCCCCCCCAGCGTTCCCTCGATGAAGACTTTCATTGCTAAGCATCATGCATGCATGAGAGAGCTGGCAGGATTCACCCCAAAGCACTGCACTGCGACCCCAACCCCCGTTTCGTGTAGTCAGTGCTGCCTAGCGAGTCGCAGTCACAATCAGGGCGAGTGCCCTGAGTTTTTTAACTGATTGCTCAAACACGGTTGTAGGGGCCTTCACCCCATGACGAATTCGCCTGTGCTCCAGTAGCACGGGGGGTCCTGGCTGTGACGAGCTACGAACAGCCGCCTGCCAAACCAGACTCACGCCGCTGTCCTGTCTGCAGACACTCAGGTTCCGCGCTGATGATGGTCAGCCTTATGTGTCCGTTGCTTAAAGGACCGAAACACGGCGCAGACGGGACCAGCGGTGTGTTGAGCACATACCCATTCCAAGCACGTTCTTGCAATCCCCCCGCTTCGTGAGAAAAAAACGAACACCCTCTTTTCTAGTGTTCTGCGGCTTAACTATTCTTGCCTCCGTCGGCAACGTCGTTCACTGCAGAAAGTGGGGCCATGCTCATCCTTCCCCCTCATCGCGTGTCCACACACGACCCAGTTGCTATGGAACTAACAAGATGTTTCAATACGTGCAGAACATGCGACCACAAAAAGTAAGCCTGAGCAATGAGCGAACCAACACCAAACTGAAGATCATGCCACTGTCACAGTTTACATGTCGGAACTCAAGACATACCAGGTGAAAAAGAAGAAGAACAAACCTGAAGAGAGGCCCTTTGTTTGTGCGTGTGTGCTATCACCTGTATGGTAATTTCGACAGTACGCTGCCAACCATCACTTTCTGATAATGACAACCGTGGTTGTTACCAGTGCTCCCGCTAACGAAAAAGTGCGAGGAATTCCTCAAAAAAAGAGAGGCTCGAAAAAAGAGGGTGAGGAATTCCTCACTTTTCCCCATTGGTGGTATCGTGTAGCCAAAGCACTGCATCGCAGTCTACTCATGGGCTGGCGGGCAGAAGTCTGGGGCTGTAACGGGGGCTGGAGCCGAGAAAGAGAGTCGAGGATCAGAAGCAGCCCTGGATTTCTTGACAGATTCTCTCCGAGTCGACACAAGTGCCTTGTTCCACGTGATCTCTGGTCAGCGTCTACTCGTGCCAATGATTCACCAGCACGCAGTGTCGAGTGGTGGTTGAATTTGAAATGGGCTGTTGCCTCCAGGAATGTGCAGTGTTCATTGTGACAAACAGACTGAGAGTGCAAACTTTCTCCACCTGTACCGTGGACCCCCCCTGGAGAAAAGCTTTCTCAGTCTCAGAGCGGCAAAAGGAAGTTGGTCGGGAATCCAAGGCAAAAACGAGGCGAATAACCTGCACAACACGGGGGTGAAAAAAATTGGGGAGCACCAAAAAAAACCTTATCTTAGGACGGAAACAACCCGCACCACGTGAAGCACCGCAAGTGCCGCGCAATCCAAGCACCACACTGCGAGAAAATACATATAAACGCGGACAACAGACCGGTACGGGCTACAAGGCAACCCCTGCTCAACTTGTAGAACGTGGGGGGCCCAAGACTACACTCCACGAAGGAATGTACTTGGTGTCGGTCACAAACAGTCCCGGAAATGGCTAGCCATAACGAAAGCGTGCACTAAATATACAACCCGTAACCACATAGCCCTTTCTTGCTCTAAGAGAACCCATTCATGAACGGTCACACGGAGACCCTAAAACCCCGGAATTTCAAGCGAACTTTAACTCTAAAAAAACAAGCCCAAAACAGGTTTTGAATTCCTCACCAAAAGTGAGGTTAGCGGGAGCACTGGTTGTTACCATAATAAAAAAAGCACCCGCTTTGTAGGAAATGCTTGAGGAGACTGCCAGTTGCGATAGATCAAAGGAACTCCAAGGCTCGAAGGACGTCGGTCGGCACACACGATCACAACATGTGGTGCTCGTCATCCGGTTCCCCCCGCGTCGCGGTACTTGCAGACATCGTGCCCAAGCCGCTTTGCCGTCAATACAGCGTTGGTGATGACTGCTCGTACCAGCCGTTGCAGGAAAATGTGCTGTAGCCCACACGAAACACAGGTAAAGCTGGGTTTAGTGGCAGGCGTAAACCTTTTTCAACGAAAAAGACCCGCTTTGTAGTTGCCTTGTTTTCTCCCCCTCTCTAGCCTCCTTCGAAATGAGCACAAGGCAGTCCCTCGAGTATTTCACATGTTTTTCTCCACATGTGGATCGCGCGTTATGTCGGTTCGCGTGTTAATGTTCACATGTTACGCGACCTCATATATGGGTTGTGTTCCACGTTTTCCGTGGGGGAAATACCCTTTGTTTGTGCGCACGTCCTTCACCAGCCTCAAACCTGTTTTGTTAGTTCCACAATCTTGCTGGTTGGCCTTCAATACATTGTGCAGGCTAAAAAGACGTAGGCGGCGAGTTTTGGCGGTTGATCAGAATTCCTTACCTGAAAATGTCTCAGGGAACATACTAGTGGAAAAACGATCAACGGGCACGCACAAACAAAACGAAGCGCCTGTCTTTTTCATTTATCGGGGGTGAGGGTAGTACGCTGCCATCGGTCGGGTTTTGTTCTCTGACAAATTGCGTTGTGGCTTGCACACGATCCGTCCATTGTGTACGCACGTAAATAAGGGCTGCAGGCTTTACCCATGCTACAGAACTGTCACGTGACAGGTCAATTCACATGGCTATCCTGTCTGCAAACTCAGGTTCCGCGCACACCGGAGAAGGTTCACGGTTTCGCGTCCGTGGGCTTTGTGGACTGATCCCCACAACGAGCCAGTCTACCCCCATCCCCTGGAACTGCATTGAATTGCCTATCACACGCCCATCAGCAATTCGGCACGATACGCCACGTGCGAAGAGATAACCGCGATGCCGGCTATGCAGATAACCGCCGCAGATTCCTTGCATTGTAGCCCAACCATCAGCAGTCTATCAGCAGGGGGTCGACAGGGTTCACCCGCCTAGGGCAGGTGGAAACAATTGTCGAGCGCATATCATTCCAAGCACGTTCCACACTACCTAAGCAATCATCACGTCCATCACCCTCGCAGTCGGTTCTTACTTTTTCTCCTGATGGATCCGCCCCCCCCCCCCCCCCCCCCCCCCCCCCCCCCCACGTAGAAAAGCACCACCTGCTTTCATTATTTGTCCGTTGTCGTTTTGCTTTTTTCTTTTTCTGCCCCCTGTTTTGCCTCCCTTTTTTTTTTCTCCCCTGTTTTCTTTTCATTTTCTCTCCGTTTTCTTTTTTTTTTCTCCAGAATTTCTCTTCCCACGAAAAAAAATAAGATTCGAAATAAGTTCTTCGTTTTCTTTCTTTCAATTATCGTCTTCCCCACTCAACTCACTCCCCTCTTCCCCATTTTCTTTCCGTTTTCTTCTGGATTTTTTTCTCTTGTCGAAACCTAAGCCCTATCCACTGCTCAGACGCAATTTGCCTGCTGGGCCTCCTTTCTCATTTTTTTCGCGACTTGAATGAGACGCCGAAGGAAGCCAAGGTGCTGGGGAAAAGGCGACGTTCCACCAGTTTTGCGATGATCATTCCCTGTTAGGTGACATTCTTTCGCTGGTTCGTGGCGCTTTATGAACCCACACCGGTGTGGATTCAGGTAGTCAAAGTGGCCGCCCGCTCAATCCTACGCAGAGGAGAAATCACCGATAGGGGCTCTCTCCCGGCGGAGGTAAGCATCACTAAGGAGGAACCTGTGGAGATCACAACGCCGGAGACTGAAGAGTGGATGGCTTGGATGGAGGAAGGAGAGGGTAGCAGACCTGTCTCGTCGACTTTATGCTCACGTTCAGCTCGTGGAATGTTAACACCGCCATTTGAAATTATCGAGGCGAGGTCATGCCAGGTTAGTTAGCTATGTCACTAGAGCGGAGTGCTGCTCCGATTCAGAATGTGATTGACTCACTCTAGTGATTAGCGTTCTTGCCTTATGAATACCAGTCTCTTTCATTTGCCAGTCTTTGATTTTCATTTCATGCGTGGTTGACCATCATATTACCAACAGGAGCCAGGGGAATAGTATGTGCGTGGTTCGTGGGTCTTTCCAATGTTCAGGGCACCGGACATGGACACTACACCGCGGATTGAGGACCGCCGACGAAGCTGAAGACGCCGGACCTGAGGCGACGGCCGCAGTGGGCGGTGATAGGCGGCATGCTCTTCGCCTTCTGGCTCATCACGGGCGGCATTGTGCGACATGATCAACCAGCCGCCAACCGCAAGGCAAGGCGAGGGTCGAGGCGGGAAGGTTGCTGAGGGCGTATTGCCCCTGGGGGGGCCAAAAAAGTGTCTATCTCTCTCTCCGTCTCTCGAGAAAAAAATGAAAGCGATCCATTTGAGTAAGCCCTGGTTATCAGGTTCACGGTTAAACAAAGCTAGTGCATAAGGCTTTGCCTGATCGCGCACCTGCTTACCAAAATACGATGCTCTAACTTTATACTATTTCTCTCTTGTAGAAGCCTCACAGCCTCAATGGTCAACCGGAGACCCTAAAACACCGAACCTCTAAACCACAATAACCAGGACACTAGACCGATACGGGCTACATGGCAACCCCTGCTAAATATGTATGCACGTGGGGGGCCCGAGATCGCTTTCATCGCGAACGTGAACTCGGTGTCGGTCACAAGAGCCATGGACTTGGCAAAGCACATAGGAAAAAAGAGCGCGCGCTAAAGTAAGTCGAATAGTCGGCAACAAGCAGCAAAGATATACACACAAATATACTATACCCCAAAAAGGAGCCTTTCTGACTACGGTCACCCGGAGACTATAAACCCCCGGATCCCTAAGCGAACTTGCACTCTAATAAACGCTAGAAGCAAGCCTCACTTCTTTTCTCAGGGTGTGCAATCGTGTGAGCGTATCGTAAACGCGAGTCGCGAGCGACAAGACACGAAAGGAAGTCAAGATGTTGGAGACGATGTTCCGGATTCCGCCGACGAAGTTGAAGATGCCGGACCTGACGTGGCGACCGCCGCAGTGGGCGGTGATGGGCGGCATGCTCTTCGCCTTCTGGCTCATCACAGGCGGCATTGTGCGACATGATCAACCAGCCGCCAACCGCAAGGCAAGGCGAGGGTCCGGGAGGCCGGAAGGTTGCTGAGGGCGTATTGCCCCTGAGGGGGCCAAAAAAGTGTCTATCTCTCTCTCTGTCTCTCGAGAAAAAATGAAAGCGATCCATCAGGTTCACGGTTAAACAAAGCTAGTGCCCAGGGCTTTGCCTGATCGAGCACTTACTTTCCGATACCAAATACGATGCTCTAACTTTATACCATTTCTCTCTTGTAGAAGCAAGCATCACTTCTTTTCTCAGGGTGTGCAATCGTGTGAGCGTATCGTAAACGCGAGTCGCGAGCAACAAGACACGAAAGGAAGTCAAGATGTTGGAGACGATGTTCCGGATTCCGCCGACGAAGTTGAAGATGCCGGACCTGACGTGGCGACCGCCGCAGTGGGCGGTGATGGGCGGCATGCTCTTCGCCTTCTGGCTCATCACGGGCGGCATTGTGTACGACATGATCAACCAGCCGCCAGCCGTAGGGCAAGGCGAAGGCCCGGGAGGCAGGAAGGTTGCTGAGGGCGTAATGCCCCGCATGCAAGGGCAGTACTTCATCGAGGGGCTCACTGGTGGGTTCTACTACATGATGGGCGGTGTCGGCATGATCCTCGCACATTACAGCATCGACGCACCGTGGGCACCTTCCAAGCGGGTATGCCTGTGCTCCTCCTGCTTGCAGGGGGGTTTTTTCTGGGGCCCCGCGTGACCATTCTCACGGGTTGCTTGGCTATGAGTAACACGCGTGCCTCTGGGAGTTTCTGCTCTTCGTAGTGTCCTGCCGAGAACTGCCTTGAAGAAGAAGAAGAGAAAGAAAAAGAAAAAAGAAAAAAGGCCGTTCCTGGTCCAGGAACGTGACGGTCAACCACAGCTTGCAAAGCTTGAGTCGGAGGCAGCACAGTGCCACAACCCCGTCCGCTTTGCCCTGTGGCTGACCGTCTCGACGACAAGCGCCAAGCCCCAAGGTGCGCCAAGCCTTGATGCTTTAGTTTGGGAAATCGGTAGCCACTTGACCCGTAGGCCGTGGCTCTGCAGTACCGCCGAACACGTGTACTGTCTGCCGAGAACTGCCTTGAAGAAAGGAAAAGTAAGAACACGTCTTCAACTTCGTGCCCGATATCACGAGCGCAAGGGATTGTTGAGTGCCTGCCTTAACCCGGGGAAACGAGCTTGGCCGAGGTCACCTTCCATCTATTTACGTTTTCTTTCAACCAACCTCACCCTGAAGGCTGTGTGAAGTTCTCTGAGCGACTTTCGTGGTGCGTCGACTCCCTCAGTGAAAAAAACGCTTGAAACTGTGAGGGAGAGTACGTGCGCTCGGCTAAGGCCGGCGCGTGGCGAGACTGGAGGCAGCAGTTAAAGTTCGGGGAACAGTAAAGTTCGGGCGAAGCTAAGTTCGGGATGCTGGTGAAGCTAAGTTCGACTCGAACTTCGAGTGATGCAAAATCGGGCGTTGCTAAGCGCTCAGGCTGCGCTGGTACTAAAAAACAGTTCGGGCACGAAGCGAAGTTCGGCCAGGGTGGTAAAGTCCGGGTGAAGCCAAGGTCGGTGCTCGTGCCCGGGGGACACCCCCCCCGGACCCCCCCCGACCCACCGAGTGCGGGAAAAGTTTGGCGCTGGTACCCGGGTGGGCGCCCCCCCCGCCGCCCCCCGGCGAAGCAAAAGTTCGGGCGCAGCTAAGTTCTGGTGAAGCTCAGTTCGGACGATAATAAGTTCGAGTGATGCTAAGTTCGGGCGGAGCTAAGTTCTGGTGAAGCAAAGTTCGGGCGCTGCAAAGTTCGGGCGATGCTAAATTCTGGTACGGGGGCAGCTGAGTTCGGACGAAGCAAAAATCGCGCGAAGCTGAGTTCTGGTGAAGCAAAGTTCGGTTCTCGTAGCAAATTTGGCCTGTGATGGCAAGCTCGGCCGCCCGACTCCGTTTCCCGGGGTGACCCAAATACCGTGAGATACTGAGAAACTCCGCCAAAAACGCAATTTTCGGGCACATTTGACCCCGAAACGCAACAAACCTCGAAAACAATCTTCGACCGGAATAATGTCAAGGGCGGGATTCGAACCCGGGCCTACCGGCCTGAAGGCCGACACCCGCTAACTCTGCCACCCGTTTGCATTCTGGCAGTTTTTTTTTTTTTTTTTTTTTTGCATGAGGCACCCGCAAGTGTCCTCGCAGGTAGGGGCGTTACTGGGCCCGCTCTGTGCCGGAAGGCAGGGGGAAAAAAGCTTGCGCCGCACTATTATCTAGTCCAAAAACAATACACTTTTTCATAGACAAAAGCCGGGTTGGCTCGAATAGAGGCTATTCACATTGCATGTTCATAGGACCTCCAGTCTCGAAAAATTTGCTTAGTTGCTCGGGGTTGCCGCCGGGTGACATCTACTGGGGTCGAGCTGAGTATTGAGCACCCCAAGGCTACGCAAAGTCGCAAACCCCGAAAAGAAATGCCGAACCGGGTAAAACCTGGGACACCCAGTCCCATTTCTTATGGTAACAAGCTTGCTTGTCTACATCAAAAAGTGTCGGATGGCAGCGTGCTGTGCTAAATCACTTAAAACAGAGTTTACACACGTATAAACCCCCCAGAGTTTACCCGGTTCAACACTAATCCAATTCCGGTATACGAGTGCGAGTGGCAGTCCGTGTGCTCGTGTGTGTGTTGGAATTTAATTTTGAAGCGGAATATAGCCCACGTGGTCAACATCCTCGCGTCACAGCTGATGGTCCTGCCGGCTGCTCGTGGTGGCCACGCTCTGATCAAAAGCCCTGCTCCATGTCCCATGAGCTGCTGGTCGCAACACGTATCTGGGGGCAATCGCCTCTTTTTACACGGCTCGTGTGTGTGTGTGTGTGTGTGTGTGTGTGTGTGTGTGTGTGTGTGTGTGTGTGTGTGTGTGTGTGTGTGTGTGTGTGTGTGTGTGTGTGTGTGTGTGTGTGTGTGTGTGTGTGTGTGTGTGTGTGTGTGTGTGTGTGTGTGTGTGTGTGTGTGTGTGTGTGTGTGTGTGTGTGTGTGTGTGTGTGTGTGTGT